>JH993973.1:7867-25397 GCA_000316135.1 Trachipleistophora hominis | reverse complement strand
CATGACCACTACGAATCGAGCTTTTAATCGATATATTGGGTCAAACTGAAACGTTTAAATTGGCTCTTGTACCTTCTTTTATGGATGAACATTTAATACTTTATGTTCAAGTGGAGTTCATATGTTACTTAAGATACATAGTTATAGTTCGGATAACATTTGGAAACTGAATAAACGTATTCATTTAACGACATTATAGAGGCAATATCCCACTAGAACATGTAAAGTCTGTTAAAAATATCAAAATGAAGCGAAAAGACTTGTTAATGTTCGAAATGTAACGTAGATTTCATGTACCAAAACTATCTATGAAGTACTATAACATATAGAGTTACCAGTTTGAGACCTATGAGCATCTTTCACTAGAACAGTTTGTGTATATCTAATCACTTATTTGTCATATTTTCATTCGTAGGTTTATTGGTTATGGCGTAATCTAAAAAGTCATTTTAACCCGAATATCACAGCCTAGATTCATTTCGAGTTATTTGTATTCAGCTATTAATTAAACGTGTTGTATTACTCGTACAGAGTTTTAAACACATCTGCCTTTGTTCTGTTCTCACTATTTGGGTTACATATTAGGTACAGCATATTCCGAATTTCAGCACGGAACAAGGATTTAAAAAAATAACTCGCCAATTGACCGATTGTTAGAGAGAAAACTAAAAATTAATTTCAATTTTTAATGAAAATCATAACTAACATATCGTGATAGCATACAACAAGCTATATAATCAATAAGAGATACTAATTAATATAGTAATTAACATATATATACCATGACAAACAAATACACTATCACTATAAAATCACATAATAATACAACAAATGACCACTAAATAGGGTCTATGACAGTAATAAACGCCATCTCACATATTACGAGCTGGGTATCGACCAAAATAAATACCGACTTAAACTAATGAATCTATCGCTAAGGATACATTTATATAAATGTAATTGATCATACTTAAAGAACCTTGTATAGCATTCAGGGATCGATGCAATAAGGTTATTAAATTTACGTATTTCAAACGTACATATTAATCTTTTCAGGCCAATAGTTGTAAGAAAATATTATAAACGACCATAGATTAATTTTCCTACCTTTACAAGGAAATGCAATTCGCGTAGAAGTGATGTATAAAAGAAAAATCATGAACAGAAAACAGATACTATTGAACACACGCTAATTATACACCTTTCGTTTCAAAGATGGAATGATGCATATAAAAGTTGATACTCCTAATGCTGCCAGCATATAAAAGAGCCCTCCGATAACAAAGCATCTATTTCTTCCTAAAAATTCGCCCTTCACTGAAAGTTTATCATAACGTTTTTTATATTCCTTTCGATGTACTACCCAGTTCGAACGCTTTTCTACTCCGCTAAGATCGAACACGGCCATCGGCCTTTAATTTTTTAATGTCCCACGTCGGGCCATATGGTTGGTCCCAGCGGATCAGAAGACTTAGTTGATTAGGTAGTGTGTACGAAGAAGATATTAAACCATCTTTTACTCAAAAAAATCTGTGTCATGCTAGGCATTACGGTTGGTTCTTCAATGTAGATCGGGATTAAATGGCCTATAAAATCAAGCAAAAATTAAATACTTTGATTATTCTGACGGTTATACTCTGTATCTTAGATTAATTCGCTGATCATATAAGAAACTACGTTTAACCAGCAGGCAAGGTTATCCTACGCGTAACTATCCAGAACAATATAAAATCAAACTAAATGGCAATAAAAACCAAGGCCCGTCAATATAACACGCTTTTATTTAATCAAACTCAATAACTGGTCAGTTTTATCAATGTTTCCTTGTCTACCTTTGCCTATAATTTCATTAATAACATCTAAATGCCCATTCACGCCATAGATAGAGACATAATCGTATGTGAGATCAAGCAGCTGCCTTAGCGAATGGTTTCGTTCATCCTCTGAAGAAACGCGTGCAAGAAATCCCACCACTAATCCTTCATCAATCTCCCTCTCAAAGGTAATCAGAAGTGTATCCAAGAGGATCAGTGCACTTCTCTTCAAATCATCTATAAATAGAATGTCAAGGCTTCTGTCCAGTCTCAGTATTTCAGCGAGCATCAGGCATGTAAGATCTTTATGTGCATACGATGTTCCCATTGCAAACACTAAATCACCTAATACCGATAACAGCACCGGTTTTACACTTCTTTGAACGTGTTCTGAGCTCAGATTGTTCAGAAGCAGTTCGGTCAAGAAGGAGTACTTGAGGATTCCCTTGGACAGAACCTGCGAAATATCCCCTATGAGCAGAAGCGCTGCTTTAAACGTAAAAATGTCGTAGCCCCGTTTGTATTTTATGTCCCTTACAATGAACTGTACCAATTCGTCCATTTTTCCTAAGAAAAACGAGTGCTCTGTTATAAGCGCTGACAGCGATATGTACACATCGCCGACCAGACTGCTTATTCGCCTAAGATTGAGCACATCGTAGTAAATATCGTAGACTGCCTCGATATACTGCGTCTCCTTCTGTTTCCTGAGAAGCTCTTCAATCAAGCTTAAATAATATGTCAGAATATCCTCCAAAATCAAAAATTCGTTCATATTTAGAGAATCAACAATCTTAAGGCTCTCCTTAACTTTGCTTATCAAGTAGAACAGGAGCTTTTCAAGCCCGGCCCGTTGTGAATCGGCGCAGCCCTTCACGGTTTCGATAAGTGCATTGAACAAAGCAGCCCTTTTCTCGTACTCAGTGTAATTAATTCGTTCTGATGTAAGCACAAGAGTGTTTAGAATGTCAATAAAACAGAAGGAAAGCTCATTTTCATACTGTTCGCCGTCTACCTGCTGGGAGAGAACCTGCAGGAGCTGGCATGCATCCTCATTGACATCCTTGTCAATTGCAATTAAGCAGCATTTCACTATCTGCGGTAAACAAACGGCCAAATCATCAAATCTCTGCTCGGCAAGCCTAGAAAGCGGCCAAAACGCGTTCTTCTGTATCAAAACATCTAAGTAACACTGTTTGTATGCATTCGGACAGCACCCGAGCATTAAAACAAACGAATCTTTCTTTTCATTGTTGTTTAAATACGCCTTTATCTCCAACATGCATCGATCCTGGTAGGGCAGGTATTCCTTCCGTTTCTCAACAAACAGCTTATCAAAGAAATTACATAACAAATTTGTAGCTGAGTGAACAATCTGAGCATCCGCACTCTCCAAGTGCCTGAAGAGCGTGCTGGCCTCGAAGGGACACTGATGACAGTCAAGCACCTCGTAAAACTTTATAACATGTGCAGGCTGCTTGTCGGCTAATGAATTTACGAAGGTAAAATACAAATTTCGATCAACAACGAATTCGTAAAAATTGTCAAAAACGGTCGTTAATCCAGGAATATCCGACATTTCAATGCACATCTTCAGAATGTGATTGAGTCTGTCAGTTGATAACCTGTTCCTAAAGATGAAAATAACCTTCAAAAGATTGCCAGGCTCGGTATAAAGTCTCTGATATATCACCTCTAGGTGATTTGAAAAATCAAAATTTTCGTCTCTCAGGTATAAAATGGCTAGAACGATGGAACGAGTGCTGGCAACCTTAAAAAAATCGGGCCACTCGTTTTTCATAAGCTCTAACGATGCTATACGTGCAATACAGTCGATCGAAATATCATCGCTCATTTTCATCAGATTGCTCTTGAGCTCCTCCTTGTTCGTGCTGCTGGCGTATTTCTCTTCTATTCGTTTTTTTAGTGTTGGATCAGTTGCCATCAGCGAATTGCGTAGTAAGACACCCGTCAAGAAGTAATTCCTTGGATCAGAGGCATACATTTTCGATAAAACGTACAGGTACCTACTGTTTGTGCTCATTTTAACAAATGTCTCCTCCACTTCCTTTCTCTTTGCCTGATCAGGATGCACAAATGAAGGTATGCATGTAATAATTTCGGTCTGTAACTCATCTTCTGTAAGCATTTGGTAATTTTTGTTATTCGTCATAAAACGCAGGGCTACCATTTTAAAATTCAAATTAAAAAATTGTTGGTGGTTATAATTTGGTATAATTTTACAGGAATTGACTTTCGATTGTCTATAATGCCCTAGTATTTGGTTATGTATCCTGTCTATACAGAGTGTCTGGTCCGAACCACGGACTATTCGTGCGATTATGTTAAGAAGGCCGATTTAAATAAAAGGATATTACGAACAAGAAAGTTTTTTGTAGTAGGATAATATATTTCTATAGATAGCACAATAAGAGAAATTATTTTCTATGATATTTATATAATGGCAGCAAATTTATATATACATAGGTAAAATGGGAAATTATATACCTTCATCGTTATATCCCCATAAATTAAACTGCAAAAAAATAATTGCTCTAAATAAATAATGTTTACTTTATTTAAATTAAAATTTTATCTATTTTCTTATATGATAGAAAACTATAGGCTATTCTGCGATACTCTTTCCAAAAAATATTCATCATATTGTACCAATGATAATTAAAAGATAATTTTTGAGTAGGAATAAACATTTAAAAACTATAAAGAACAGAAAATAAAATTATATTTTGGACAGATCAATGTTCTATTAAATGGAATAATAATATGTTAGCAGAAGTATGTCGAGAATAAACGAAGATCACATAACTGATGTAAGAATAAAAAATAAGAAAACGGTACTGCTGGTCAGAACTTATTACTATATTAACTAACTTACAATTAAAATACCAATAGAGTGGTATATTATGCTAAATAGTTTCAGCGTGTTTTTTTGTTGCTAAGATTTTAGTATTTTGGAAAATTTCCTAGTAAAACAAATCAGTGGCCTGTTACGTGCATCAGAGCTTGAAGGTGCAGTGTTTTAGTATATCCACATTTTTATGGTAAGTATCTCAATATTGCTTAAAAGTTACTTTCGTAAAATGAAAAATAAATTGGTACATAATAAACCACGTCGCTAAGAATCAGTATCACTTTTGGAAGAAAAAGATTTACATTTTTTCTCTTGCATATAATAGATCATTGGTTATCTCAACACTATTACTTCTATTACAGTTTATTCAAGTATTTAAGAGTTTTTACGTTCCTTATGAACTACAAATTAAAAAAACGGTTTAATAATTACCTACCATAGATTTGCCTGTAAACGATGTATTGTAACAGAGTGGGTAAAATTCATGTAATAAGCAAATTTTATTTTTATTTGTTAAATTCGTTGCTATTTTAAAGATTAAAGAAAATTTATTTTTAGTATCTAACGACGTTTGCGCTTATAAAAACATAAAGTGGTAATTCTCGTATTGATAGACGAGTTAAAGGTATAATTGCAAACATAACTGTCGTGATATGTGCATATCTGCTTTATTGTACAGGATCGATTAATAAAAATATTTTTGATAGTGGAGCTTAATGTTAATTATAGCAACACTATCAGCCTGTTTATTAGCTTTACAGTATTATTTGATTTAATAATCGTTTAAACTATGAATTATTACTCGATCAATCAAAGCATTCTTCACATTGTATCAGCTTTTGACACAATATAATGTCATTACAAACAGGGAAGACCTATTTTTACTTTTATAAACGAAAATAACACGTTTAAAAAATAAAATAATCATGAAAATGAATATAACGTGGTGTATTTAACAGGGTAACTGCTGGACAGCCGTTTCTTAAGGTTTTATTTACCCATTAAATAACAAAACGAAACGAACGAAGAAATTTTATTTATAACGCTAATTAAAACGAAAACTTTTACCTGCATTTGATCAACAAATCTTCAATCAAACACATATATCCATGGCACTGCTGGACCAACCAGAGTTACAAATAAAAATGTAATATTTTACGAGAAAATCCTATAAAAATGGTAGTAATCGCTTAATTAATAAAAAACGTAATAAACATAGTTTTCTATCTCCAAATGAACCAAATAATACAAATTTCATAAAGTATCTCCTTTATTCACTCATCCAAAGAGATCATCATCACCAAACAAATCGACATCTTCAGTCGCAGCCGGAGCTGCTTCTTCCTTAGGCTTCGCCTCCTCTTTTTTCGCTGCTCCATCCGTAACTACAGCTTCAGAAGCAGCAGCCGGTGCCTGCATCAGCATTGAATATATACCCTCCATCCTCTCCTTATCAACACTGTAAAGCTCAGCCAACTTGGGCTGACACTCAGCTTTAACGTAATCAAATATTCCTTTCATTCCCTCCTTCGTAATATCTTGACCACACTCGTGCAGAAGTAGCGCAGCAAGCGGATAAATATTTTCTATTTTCTCGGCGGACATTGAATAAGGGGTCAAAAATTTTTTGCTTAATTTTCTCGTGAATTGAATTATTTTAAGTGCTGTCCTTACTTATGAAACATACCACCGTAATTTATGTCATATCGAGAAATGCCTTTGTGCTTCTTGTTGGATGATATTATGTTGTATACCACTCATTGATGGTGCTTCACAAGCGTTATGAAATATTTTTGCCATATCAATGGATAATAAACGAATATATGGTGTATAACAGGCAGTTATTATTTTGAGAATTTCTTTTCTCTGTCTTAGTGTAGAAGATTTTAATTTGAATCAATTCTTTGGATAGAACCATCTAAATGTAGAAATATGTTACGATATAATTAAACAGAATATATCTGTTTGTATTCACAAACTCTAGCTTTAGTGTCTATCATGGGCTGTAAAACATTTCCAAGACATAATCCGCGTAGTTTTACATCGATGTTTCATTATCTTGCATTATACGCATCAGAAGAATTACACAAAAGGCCGTTCTCTGAAAATTTTACGGTATTATGTATGAAGGAGATAAATAAATTGATTTTTAGTACAAAAATATTCATAGGACTAAATTACATGCATAGTATATAAAAAGCAGTAAAATTTTTACGTGTATACATCCCAAAAATAGATCTTTATAATGATTGTCATAGAAAGTTAATTTATCAAAGATTGATGTGAAAGAACCTCTTTTGATAGCAATACAGAAATAAAAACAAAAATAAACTGAGTTTACAACGTTTTATTTTACTTTTTCGACACAAGTACTTATTTGATAAAATATGCCTCTTCAACAATCACGTCTACTATATCCATGTACATTTTTTAATCCTGATAATATAATTTAAACTGGTGTGAGGATAAAACAAGGAAAAAGTAGAGTCTAATTTAATTTTAATTTATATATTGAGCTTGTAGGATATTCTCAGGAGTTATCATTGAACAAACACAAATCTTTGAGCTGTACTTGCTCGTTGTTTGTACAAAAGTGATGCTGAGAATAAAATATAAAAAAATACGATATAGGAATGGTAAATGATGACTAAAGCATTTTCATGAAATAGAGAGGATTTGTGAGTAGTAGAGTATGAAATAATTTTCATTATGTTATATCTATAATTGTAGAGCACGGAAAATTGTTTTTAATGGTTTATCATTTGTTAAGATTTTGCATTGTAAGTAAATCTTCTCCTTGAATTAATGCCTGTAAAATCACAAGCATTTTTTGTTGAAAAGACGTATTTAATTAATTGAAGATTCTATCCAAGACCTATTAACATGCTCTTCCCAGTGCGTTAGTATCTACCATACCCTGTTCAGCCTTTGATTCATAGATCAGCATTTTGTAGACAATCTATTTTTAGTTGATCTAATTGTTGAAAGTAGTACCCCTCATGTCCACATTAAATAAAGTATCCTCTTTAATTAACACTAATGATGATCGTATAGTTATTTTTAAAATAATTTACCTTTACATTTTCAAATTTGCAGATAAATCGTGTCTGGTGTTTTATGGAAGATCCTTCCACAAAAAATGAAAATGATATTCAACCCCCAGTGAATGCTGTTGGACCAAAAATATCAGCCGAAAACACTGGACGATATTCAATTCAACAGGAAACATGCAAGTAATCTCAAAAATTTTACATTATCAACAATTCCTCACCTAATAGTTCATGGCAGGCCAGGTTGTGGCAAGCGGACCCTTGTTTACGCATTTATCAACCATTTGTTCGGCAAGCAACCCAAAACACACCACAGAAGCATCGAGGTGGTTAGTTCAAGCGATAAAAAGATCACGATCTCCTACGTAGAATCAGAGGAATACGTAGAAATATGTCCATCGGATTATAATTTTAAAGACAAGGACGTGATACAAGACGTAATTAAGAAAATGGCAGAGACCAAACCGATACTCAGTTTAATATCCAGGACAAAGTCGGAGAAGTTAAAGCTTATTGTGATAACAAAGGCTGAAAAGATGACTAAGGATGCACAGGCTGCTTTAAGACGTACGGTAGAAACGTATGTAGATAATTTCAGGATGATAATGATATGTAATGATACGACCGGGATAATTGATCCTATAAAGAGCAGAATGCTCTGTTTACGAGTGACCGTGGCATCTTCTGATGTGCTTCTTAAAACGTTATCAGAAATAAATGACGTAGAATGTATTGGCAGCGATGAGAAAACACTAAAACAGATAATAAGTGATTCACACGGTAATTTTAGAAGAGCACTGTTCTTTTTACAAAGAATGCAGTTGAATAGCACGGGCGAAGAAAAGACGAAGCGCTTAAAAAAGCAAGAAGGTGAGTTTAAATTAGAATGGGAGACTGTTGTTACAGATATGGTTAAAATGATGGTAAAGGAACAATCTAATACGGTGGTTATGAATATTAGATCACACCTAAATGAGCTGTTGATTAAATGTATACCTCCTAGGTTGATACTTAAGGCTTTGTTTGAGACTTTGATGTCCACAGTGAAACAGACTGAATATCATAATTTGTGCACGCTGACCGCAAAATATGATTGTAGGATAACTCTCGGAACTAAAAGTATATTTCACCTTGAAGCATACGTAATAGCTGTGATGTTACTCTTGCAAAGGAAATAAAATACTATTATACTATTTTAAACTATTTATATGTTTAGATTATTTTCATTTTCTCAATTTTATGGGGAATTATACATTCATGTAATCACATATTATACTGTCACTTCCTCTTAGACCAAAATGATGTGAAGTATTTTAATCATTAATTCCATTATTAAGTACTTTAGGAAGGACTCGAGGCACATTTTTACAACGCTTATCAAAAGTGCTATTTCTATAGGACCACGGTGTTCAAACAATGGTTGAAATGTGTAGTGGTGATGAATAAACGCTTTTAGTAAAAAAACGTTCAAAAATTGTTAAATCAAATATTACTTTGTGTTTGTTAACGTTAATAGGTTATTAATGGTGATATGGTTGAACAAGTGTTTTTAAGCACATATTGTATCATCAAACATATAATCGTATTTTATCTTCCTTAATGAAATTGAGGAATATATTTTTATGTTGTCTAATTTTTCAGATAAATTTACAATTCAAAGTATAAGATGGAAATAAATTATTTTAAAAATAAAATTCCATGACTTTTTTTATTAAAAGCCAGTTTAATTATCACCATACAGCATATCACCCAACCAAACACACTCTTCTGGTTCGCAAAATTCTAGGACTACGGCACACAAACTTTGATATTACACGTGTTTTGACAAAATAAGCAGTACCAGCTTTGGTTATGACAATATACTACCTCAACGAAAATTTAAATTGAATTTAAGTAATATACAAGAAAGTCAAGTAATAATCAAATACCACTCGCACAAATACTTTAAGAACAGTTTTATATTCCTTTTTTTGGTAATACATCCCATAAAATTAGTAACTCAAAAAATATTAGATTTCATCATAACGTAATATTTTATTTAATTTGTTAATGTTTGATGTGCAGTGTTATTGTTATATCGTAAGATAAATGCAGATCATTAAAACCTGTCATATTGATATTATGTACCCCCTGAATCTCAAAGTGATCACAGGCTGTTTATTAATGTGTTGTTTATATATTTTTATACATCACGGCTAAATAATTTAAATAACTAACGAAATAGGAATATTATGAATTGTTGAAAGCAACGGTAAAATAATCTGACAAACATGGAGAAGCAGAGTATAAAAATGAATTATGAAATTATATAATATTATTTAATACTTTTATGAGATACCATTACGATTATATTAATCACGTGTAGTGTATATTCTTAACAAGAGAAACAAATCAGTATGTTTTGGCTGCAAGTTCACTAAATATACAAATATCGTTACTCCTTACCAATCGATCTTGAGGGTTTGCTTAAATTACGTACAAGATTTGAACAAATATCATGATTCAATATTTTATAAATAAGGAGTAACTCATTACACACAGTACAAATCTAAATCCTTGTTTTCTTTTTGTAAATGTTTCGTTTACTTTATATTCATAATTAATTAAAATTATATTGAATCTATTGATTTCATCCCATATCAAGCAACCGGCAAAAAACTATTTATATTTTAATAAAATATTTTGGCCAATTCTGGTAAAACCATCTTGATGTTTTGTATGTGTGAAAACTGAACCATACAGAAAGGGTCGATCTATTATTAGGCCTTTTCTATGAGTACTATTCTTAATCATTACGCACAAATACGGGGTAATGTTCATATATACATCGTAATATCTACAAAAAACGCCTCGCTTTATGCAATTTACCTGTGAAAAATCTCGCGTTATATATGATACAAAAATATTTTGTGAAAATATTAAATGATCCCTCCCTATTGGCGACCAATGGAATTTATTGGTGATGATAATGAACAACAAAATGTTGTAAAAATAGGTCACAAGGAACAAAGCAGTAAAACGACCGTACAGGACAGTTTAAACGGCAAGATACAAAATATTAACACGCCAAATCCAAACGCTAACAAACCATCCCAATCGGAAGTATCATACGATGACTTCAACTCATTTCTTCAAGATTTTTTCAGCGACATAACCAAAGATGCGTTTGAGGAGATTGTTTCGTTTCCTGTGATCAATGTAGAAGACATAAACGTCAATTTGTATAAGTCAAAATGTATTTACCTCTCACAAAATGAGGTCAATATTGACGACTTGCTCGTCTCAGCACTAATGAGTGAAAATAACGAAGAAAGTTTTGTTACTAAAAATAGATATGAGGATGACATTCTATTCAAACCTATAAAGGAAAGTGAAACTGTAGTTAGTGAATTTTTTGAAAAATGCAAAAATTTTTGCGAAAAAATCGATCTTAGAAACATCAATATACAAGAGGAGGATAAGATTATGGGGGTGCTGAAAAAACAGATTGGTATTAACAATGGCAGGCGGAAAAATCTCAGTGATATTTTGGAGAAGAAGTTAGAAGTCTTGTCTATTCTCAAGTTCCTGCGAGAGATTGATAAAAAAATTGAAAAAATTGCCTTTAAACGAATCAAAAACAAGCGGAAGAAGAAATCAGAAGACAATATTCAACAGCTGTTAGAGCTTATAATGGAACGCAACCAATTTTATGATGCATTCAAAAATGAAATAGAAACTTCTTTGGACGTTTTGAGTATTTCGCACTCAATTTTTAATGATGAGAACATCGACATTACGAGTTTTGGGTTTGCGCCCAAAAACTTTTTCCCTGATCCTTGAATTAGCTCTGAATCACAATTCAAATAGAATATCACAATCAGATTTATGAGTGTAGACCATTAAACATAGGATACCACCGGTCTTTGTAATAATAAATATTTATTCTATATGGCAATGATTTTGTTGGGTTTTTGAATAGATGATAATCTCTATATGATAATGCCGAATTTAGCGGAACGATTGGATATATGTAGTCGTTTAATAATAAAAACTTTGAGATATTCTATGAAAAGGCAGGATATTAGAGCTTTTACAAAGTATTCTAGGTGTGAATTTAAAGAAATGAGGTTTTACGTATTATACCACGATGCCTTGCGGCAAGTATTTGTAAAAAAATATTTTATTATTTATCCATTCATTATAATGACAAGAAAGCGAGGAAGGGCCACACGTGTTACTGGGACATATTCTATAAACTAATAATTAGCGGTACGCTGCCATATGACAATGAGCACGATTTTTTGCGTTATTATTCAAAACCACCATTTAATAGATAAACACTCTCATTAAGGTTCCTTTTCACCATAACTTTTTTATTGTATGTGCTGATTGCCATCTTCTCTTTAAAAGCTTTCCAAAACTCCTCGTCGTATTTTTCAGCAAGATCACTATAATGTTCCAAAAAACAACGTAACAGTTTGCGAGGGAACCGATCGAGGTAAAAAAGCGATTTGAAATAGTCATATGATATTGCCTTAACAGCTAAAAAATTAGGCGACTCACATATTTTTTTGATACATTCAATGCTTTTTACAATTACTCTGTCCTTCTTACTGCTGATCAAGTTACCAAAGATCGGAATCGCCAACCGGTAGATGTTATCGTTCAGCAATCTGTCATTGTTAAGTATTTTATTGTATGCATTTAAGAGCAAATGAGAGTTCTTGAGCATGTGAACTACTTTATCGGATTCATCTCTAGTACACGGTGTGTTGAGTTTGATGGCTTTGCTCTTGTCATTTCTTTCCTCCCTAGTTCTTTTCAGCTCTTTTAATTTATAACGATTGAACATCACAGGGGTACTGGCGTAGTGGTTGGATAAGTAATTAATTACTTTTTTTCAAAAAAAGTCTGTTTAATTATCTCCTTCGCACATACTACTTAATTAACTAGTGTTTGTATTGAAATACCGATGAGTATTTATTATTACGCAATAATAAATAAGGATGTAGAGCATAACGATGAAAGTTACAATAGAAAACAGTTTGTTGTACTTATAGATGTATCAAAAGCTTTTTCTCGGCGTTGGCCACGAATTATCCATCCTGGATAGGAAGTGATCAATACTGTTACAAACATCAGCACACAGAAGATAATTCAAGGAAAGTAAGAATTGATTACATTTTTTATTTAAAGTTTTAAGTCTTTTATTTATACAGAATGTCTATTATAGTCTTTTTTTTAAAATATTCACTTCTAATAAATTTTAACACCATAAAAAATATTCATTTAGTATTTTCACTACAGATTTATACGTGAATACAATCAATAAAAAATAACATTCTGTACAACTCACATTAAAAGGAGGTTTGGTATCTTTTAATGTAAAGGAAGAGAATTTTGAATATATAGAGAATGCTTTCTTGTTTTAAAAAAATATTTAATATTTTAAAACGATAGTTTTTCAAAATAATATGATAATTAAACAAAAAACGCTTTACTTACACGATTGCAGGTTCGTAACACATCGATCAACATGATTTTATACCAAGCACTTTCTTCGGATTGTTATTTTTATTATATCATAGTGGTGTATGAGCACCATAATTTAGTCCAAACGTTTTGTACGCTCTTCATACTAAACTTATACCACAACTAAAAACTATGAAATCAATATATTCTGAAGCCTAGCAGTTTTTTGAATAATAATATTTAATTAATTCAATATTCCATCTAACACCTACTTAGCATTCTTTTTCTAATATTTAGCACCTACTATTTTTTTTTTTGATTTTTTTAGGAGATAATTAAACGAACTTTTAATAAAAAAAAATTAGCACCTACTATTACCTGTCCAACCTTTGATTCATGGTGGTTTAATTTTGCTCAATTTGTCTTTGAAACATCGCGGTAAATACAGTTACTAACGAAAATACATAATAATTGACATATTCCTCTTGGAAACCAAAAGATGTTTATTTACTCACCTATTCACCACATACCCACTCTTTTGGTCTGCTAGAACAGATCATGACCACAGGCGTTTGATTCCTGAACGTTCTTTTTGAAAACAACCTCCTAAGAGAATTAGCGTTAAATTTCTATAAACGATATTTATGATTCTTAATATAAAAAAATACCTCATTTAGAAACGATATGTGTAAGGGGGGTAGAGGGCGTAAAACATGCATTTACGCCATTTCTATACTGCCAACTAAGCATTTTCATTTTATTTAGCATTTAAAGTTGAAATAGACACTAAATCATAGAATATTGATTTTGTTGACACACACGTCTAAAAATGCATCAAGGCATCGATGACATCATAGTGTTAGTTTAGTATATAAAGAGAGATATTTTATCGTATGCAAAGCGCGAGAGACCTAAATAAATCTAATTACAAGGAAAAGAACCATTAAATACGTGTTCTACAAGAAATATCATGGTTGTCTTGTTTCATATTTGTTATTTGTTCTCAATATGTTTCACACTACGAATATTTATAGCTTTAAATTTTCAACCCCGACAGAAACATAATGTCGCAGTCAGTAATAGAACCGCAGCGCAGCTATAAAAAAGTAGTTGGCGTCAACGGCCCTTTAATAATCCTAGATGGTGTAAAGAATTTGCAGTATGCCGAAATGGTTAATTTAACGCTGGGCGATGGGACACACAAAAACGGTCAGGTGCTCGAAGTAACGGGAAACAAGGCGGTCGTGCAAGTATTTGAGAGTACATCTGGTGTGGACGTGAAAAGAACGATGGTTTCCTTCACCGGAGATACTTTTAAGATAAGTCTGAGTGATGACATCTTAGGACGAGTATTCAATGGAAGTGGTGAGGTTATTGATGGTGGGCCAAAGATTATTGCGGATGAATATTTGGATATACAGGGGCAGCCAATTAATCCACAGCTAAGGATTTATCCTGAAGAGATGGTCCAGACGGGTATATCGGCAATTGACGTGATGAACTCGATTGCACGTGGCCAAAAAATTCCTATTTTTAGCGGGATCGGGTCTTCCACACAACGATGTAGCGGCGCAGATATGCCGACAGGCTGGTTTGGTGAAAAAGAAAACGGTGATCGACACCTCGGACGAGAATTTTGCGATTGTATTTGCTGCCATGGGGGTAAACATGGAAACCGCCAGGTTCTTTAAGAGTTCATTTGAGCTCAGCGGGGCACTTGAACGAACAGCCTTGTTTTTAAACCTTGCTAACGATCCGACCATAGAACGAATTATTACGCCTAAGCTAGCACTCACAGCTGCCGAATACCTTGCATATGAGACAGAGAAACATGTATTAGTCATTCTGACAGATATGAGCTCATACGCAGATGCGCTGAGAGAGGTTAGCGCTGCTCGCGAAGAGGTTCCTGGACGACGAGGATATCCTGGCTGCATGTACACTGATTTAAGTATGCTGTACGAGCGGGCTGGTCGTATTGATGGTAAAAACGGCTCAATAACACAAATTCCTATTCTTACGATGCCTAACGATGATATTACGCATCCTATTCCTGACCTAACCGGTTATATAACGGAAGGACAAATTTACATCGATAGACAAATGCACAACCGGCAGATATACCCACCAATAAACGTGCTCCCCAGCCTTTCACGATTGATGAAAAATGCGATAGGTGAGGGCATGACACGAAACGATCATGGGGATGTTTCCAACCAGTTGTATGCTAAGTATGCGATTGGCAAGGATGCGCAAGCGATGAAAGCTGTGGTTGGTGAGGAATCGTTGAGCGCTGAAGACAAACTTTCAATTGAGTTTTTGGAGCGTTTTGAGAAGGAGTTCATAGGACAGAGGCACGATGAATGCAGAACTATCGATGAGAGCCTGGATATAGCATGGGAGCTTTTGAAAATATTCCCCAGGGACATGCTAAATCGCATACCGGAAAATATTTTGAATCAATATCATTCTGTTGAAGAAAAAACTGTTGAAAAAGACATTAATTTAGAGGAGACGTAAGAAATCCGTTTAAATAAAACCTTTAGGTTATTTATTGTTGCCTGTTCTAAAGAAATTTGGTATACCATGCTTGTTCTATTTTATAGTGTGTTATAGGGTTTAACATTTTTGATTTGCCTACAATTCTATAAAGTACCTTTTATAGAACACTAAAACTTGAAAAGTCTTAAGTTGCTTTGCGGTATCATCAACATTACTACAAAATTATCTGCAATTGATTGAATCACCAACAAATAACGTTAATAAAATGCCATTTACAGGTTAATCACCGGTTTTGTCAAAAACTATCATCTGATCCTTCCAATTAAACGAAATATTGTTTAATTGAAAGAAATTAATTTAACAAGCTGGTAATTTAATACAATTTTATTCTTACCAGCATGTGGTTTTCCTTCGAAGACAGAGTAAAAACTAATACACAGATAAATCTTGTTTCTTTTGAAGTAAATCATTTATCTTTTTCCTAATTCGTGCTTTAATGAAGATAACAAAACCAACCTATGGTCGAAAAAAGCGTTTTCTATGCACAACTAATAAGAAATAGATAAAACATTTTAGGAGAAGAATAATAAATAGGTCCAAAGCATCCTTTTTCACAGTCATTCATTTTTTTCATGTCCATATCAAATATGAACTCTTTAAAACAATAGTATCATCAGACTAATAGACTCGCCCAGCATAAGAAAATATCATTAAATTATATCTTAAACTGAACGAAACACACCGATTCTACTACTTTTTCAAAGTTCCTTCAGTTGCCTGCAAAAGATAAATAAAAATCATCCATCTCTGAACAATTAATGTATTATCTATGCTGAAAAACGTAAACGGCAAGAAATGCTACAAAATATTAAAAGATGTTTTTAAGAATAGGTTTTAACGTAAATGACCATAGTTCATTCAAATTTTATTATAAAAAGTGACAAACCTGCTGCTCATTGACCGTGTACAATTAAATCAGAGGATAATTTTAGGATTTTTTTTGACTAAAGGAGTTTTATTTAAAAATCTGGTGAGTCGTCTTCCACCGCATTATTATCAATAGCAACATATCTTCCTACTTCCTCATTGTCAACAGCAAAAATAATAAATCTCTTTTCTAGCCCGCTAGGGCTTTAACCATGGCCACCAGCCTTCGGTTCATGGAGATCCTGCACAGCTCACCCAACAAACACGCCCTACATGGCCAAAACCTGAGTTTTGTTCGGCGAACCATGGATGTAAGTCGAAGTAAGTCGCATAACGCAACAGGGACTTCAGCAGGATGCTGACAACATACTGGTCATCTCCCTCCTAGGAGCGCCCCAAGCTACTCCTGTCTTGGGGTATGCACGTTTAACATTACACACTTCACACAAGGCCTCATATTTTGACCCTGGTATGAGGCCTTCTTTCCATCTTCAGCTGCATATCTTACAGCCTATCACCTCCTTGCACATTACAGGCCTTGTAGATAGGCCTCGGGGTCCGCAGAGCGGACATTTTTGTTGTTGACAGCGCCCTAGGATAGCGCTGTTGACAACTCGTTGACACGTGAGTGTGTCACTCTTCGACCGCTTAAAAGCGGTGCGAACTTGCATGGCAGGCTTTTTTGCCATCCTGTATCGGCAGGACGGGACGGCCTTACAGCACAATAGTGTCGCTCCTATCCCCTGAGTCTGGCTGTACTCGGGGATACGATGCCCATATTCCGGGCTTGTTCCCGACCAATGGTCAGTCAGGATCCAATACCCCACAAGGCAGACTCCGATCCGACAGGAAGGTCGGCGATACCGGCACAGTGGCCGGCCTAAGACCGCTAGCTTTCCCAACGGATGTCC
>JH993971.1:98040-110805 GCA_000316135.1 Trachipleistophora hominis | reverse complement strand
TGTTAAGATAAAAAGTTTACGCTTTACTGTAAAACATATAACTGAGGTTACCTACGCTATTTTTACTGGCGAGATAAATGATATAATCCGGATTCTGGTCTGATTCAACTTACAGCTTAGGAAAATATTAGTGCATCAAGAGAAGGTTTTGACCTAAAAAACACTTTTATCCGCGGATAAAACGAATATGCTTTCCACTAAAGTAGTTAGCTGATAGTTACACATTTTTTGGATGGCCCTTTAATAATTCATGATTATATATTCGCTTTATTGTTAGAGTTTTTATCAAGTATAATTATCATCAAGTTATGGTATTCCATCTGTGCGACGGTACCTTGAAAATTATCTGAATGCACGTGGTTATGGTAAATTGTTTTCATTTACTTGAACGATCGTTTATGTGTTTTACGAATGTCCACCACATATGGAATCGCAATTGATAAGTTACTTTTCTTTTATACGAATTTAAAGTATGTGTCTATTGTATAAAACAAAGCTTTTTATACATACTACAAAAAATACTTTAATTTAAGTTCTATTTGCATTGAGATTAATTAATTTAAATCTTGTGGTTTACTAGAATGTAATATATTAAATAACACTAATTTCCTCCATGAACCAAAGGCCGGTGGCCATGGTCGGTCTCAGCGGACCAGAAAAATACGTTTGATTACATACTATATATGAAATTGATAATTAAACTAGCTTTAAAAAAAAAGGCTCATTAGATAAAGTACATGTAGTACAATAATATTCTTTGCAGCTAGTAATTTCTATATAGATCCGGATTTTTTTATCTAGCATACGTTTCATATCATATAAATTAATAACGCTGTAAATATTTCAAAATAATGATAAAAAGTGTTTATGCTCTTTATTGTTTAAAGGCATTTAACAAAATACAAAGTAAAGCATACACTTGTTATATCGGATGTTAGAATTTATATTATATAAACAAGACGCAATCCTAAGGATTGAAATATTATCAAGTAAATGAGCAAATTTTTATTTTTGTAAGCACTTTTATGTTTGTTTTGCACATTATTAATTGCTAACATTCGCGATAGCAAGCTTCTGTAGCTCAGTCGGTTAGAGCGTCGTGCTAATAACGCGAAGGTCGTGGGTTCGATCCCCACTAGAAGCACTTTTTTGATTTTCATAACGATTTTGTACAATAATTAATACCTACTTTTAGCGGTTGTCGGCCGTTTTCTTTTATTTAGATCGGTATTGCAAGATTAACACGTTCATCTGCACAATATACATCATTTGAAAAGCACTATTTGTTTTTTCCGTATTTTTTCTCAATTTGAGTTGTAAATATAAATTAAAACAATTGAAGTTTGCGGTAAACTTACGTCTTTTGTTGTCGGTACAAAAAAGCGTTTGTTGCCAAAATAATCTTGAAACATTAAGTTCTTGTACTGGCTTGTAGATGAAATTTTCGTTTTTTCTCATCGAGAAAACGATAAAAATTAAAGGATACAAAACAATCATTTTACTTGCAAACAGTCTGCTTATAATAAGAAGATGGGGGTTTAAAGGATTATTTTGAATACACGCAATAACACCCCGTTTATCTTGCGATTTACTTCTATTTTATATCTGTAGTGCTAACTTTGATTGCCATCTTTTTTATCCGATATATCTCGATATTCTACTTTTCAATTACAAAAGTAATTTTTCTGTTTTGAATAGCTTTTACTTAAAAAATACCTCTCTGTAAAATTTTAATTAATTATGCGTGACATTTGCTGGAAAACTTGGGTTGCCTCTTTAGGATGGTGATAAACTAGAAACTCGTAATCAAACGATAATCCTTATTTTTTCATTACAAAATGCCAAAATAAATTGTAATTTGTCAAAAATAAACACTTTAATTTTCACTTTGGTTCTTGATTTTTTTCGAGAGACTCATTAAAAAGAAAATACATATAAGTTGTGTGATATTCATAATAATATGCAGCAAAGTGCATATTTATGTCTAATATAAATGATAAACCTATTTGCGTTTAAAAAAAATTCATGGTTTATGTAAGCTTCATATATTCGTAAATTTTTTCATGATGGGGGTTCTCTATTGAATGGTCAACAATTTGATTGATAGAGAAGAAGATTTCATAAATAAAATAAGCGGCTCACAATTAATAGCTGGCAACATAGTGTATTACGACGAGGAGAACGCATTTGATACGAAGAAGGAGGAAAGAATAGAGATGACACGGACAAGAGCACGGGCTATAAAGGAAAAAATAGCTCAATTTACGGATAATGAGTTGAGATATGCCTATAAAATGGTGCAGATAGAAAAAGAACGGCTGATAAGAGCCTGGCCAGCCTTGTTTGATAGCGATTACATGTTGAACAACGTGTTTATATACATTGATATCGATGCATTTTACGCCAGCGTAGAAATGATCGTTAACCCTGTATCCGGTCCCCTTGCAGTCGGCAGCATGTCAATGCTGGCAGCTGTTAATTATGATGCGAGAAAGTATGGAATACGATCAGGAATGCCTGGTTATCAGGGACGTACTCTTTGTCCGTCTCTTGTAATTAGAAAATGCAACTTTGAATTATACAACATTTTTTCGGAGCGAGTAATGGGCATGCTTGCGAAATTCGATGAGAACATAGAAATCTACGGTCTAGACGAGTGTTCACTGGTGATGGATGAGGAGAAAATGAGAAAAGGATATATGTATTTCTGTGAGTGGGATAGGGGATGTGAATGCTTACTGAACGACGGTTTGGATGATTTCAGTTGTAACACAAGAACTACGGATTCATTTGACAGCCACCAAAACAGTACAGAAAATGGAGAAAAACCAATCGGTTTGCAAGAAAAAGATGCGAAAAAAATGCAAATTAAACCCAACGAAACATATAATGATGGGAAAAAGCATATAGACCTGGTTTCTACAGCTGCAACAAAGATAGAAGAAGATGTTATTGCCACTAAAACCGAGAATGAAATGATGAATCCTCAAAATGAATTTTTTTTTGATACGTGTTCTCAAACGACAAAGTGTACAAGAGAGGAATTATTTTCATTAGGCAATGAAAATAAAATATTTATAAAAGATTATAACGTTGAGGATAAGTCGTATGGAGTGAAAAGGAGCCTTTTGGATAGAAAATCTGCATTGCCGAAGATTAATGAAAGTCCTGGCTCACTACTCGATATTTCCGTTGCTACTGATGCAACGAATCATCTAACATATGAGAACTCATCTCACTTTCAAATATGTGCCGAGCACAAAAAAAAATACAAAATCTTCCACTCACCTTTGCGAACGTTGAACGGCTTGTCAATGCTATTCGTGCTCATATTAAAAAATACATCGGGCTTACCGTTAGTGCAGGAATATCAGTATGCAGAGGTTTATCCAAGCTATGCTCAACGATAAACAAACCAAATGGACAATCCACTCTTTCATCACGCACAGAAAAATTCTTAAGTCCCATGAAAATTACAAAAATAACAGGTATTGGTCCGAAAATGAGCATATTGCTTGAAAATAGCATGGAAATTACCACAATTGAGCAACTGCATGCGCACATGCATGTCATATACCTGGTAATGAAAAAGAAAAGTTTCCATAATCTTTTCAGGATGTCTTATGGTCTGTCACATTTTGATGGGGCATCATCAGAATGTACCAGGTCGTACAAGCAACCTAGTTTTAAAGACATGTTGCGATCTTCCCGCATGCCATCAAACGTAAGTATTGGCAAATCACGAACATTTAACCAGACAAATGATTATAAAATGCTCATGGACGTGTTATGGTCGTTATGCAAAAGCCTTGGTCGACGACTAAAGGATGGACAGGCAGCCATAGTTACAATAACCGTAAAAACAGAAAATTACAAGACAATTGTGAAACGACAACGTGGTGTATTGCGTAACGATATACAAATACTTGATACATGTTCTGTGCTGCTCAAAGAAGCTGTATCTACGTTGTGTATACAAGAAAGTGATAATATTACGCCGTGTTATGGATGCACGAGCAAAGAAAACAGCGAAAAAGCGTTCAAGCACAATGTAAAGATTCGTTTGTTGGGCGTTTCGTTAAGTAAATTCTCAAAAAAGAGTTCTTTTTTCAGAAGACGAAAAATGAGCACGGATATAAAACGATGTATCGAATGTCAAAGGGTATTCATAAATGTGAGTGACACCTTTTTTTACAGCCATGTCAACATGTGTCTGGATTGGAAAGAGCGAAAAAATAAGAAAAATTTGCTGCGATATTTTAATGTGATAAAGCGATCATAATAGAAAAGACAAAGTTGATCCGCTGTAATACAAACCCTCTAATATAAAAACAGCAATGTTGTATCACAATCTAATAATTACGTACTTAACGCCGAGTTTTTGTTTCAACCATTTTTCTTATGTAGATTGATATGTTTATACATAATATTTGCGATAAACTTGGATTTTGGTGTTTAGAACATTAAATTTTATATATCATGTCATTTACAACTATTTTCCCGCCAAGCAGGAAGTTGATTTTGTTGCACTGTCTCAACAAAAACCTTGGACCACTAATCGAGCCCCCTCACATGCAGGAAACCACAAAAGAGAATCCCAAACAGTTCCTTAAATCTCGTCTAGGTAAAAGAATACGCATATCCCTGAAATGGAACGTAGATTACGAGGGAACGTTAGACGGCTTTGATGATAACTTTAACATTGAAGTATCAAGTGTGAGCGAGTTCGTTGAAAGCCGGATGGTAGGTAAGTTGAAAAAAATGGTTATTAGATGTAATAATATAAAGAGTATGGAGGACGTGCCTAGCAATGAACAGTAAAGATAATGTTGTATGTGTTTGATTATTTTTAACACGTTTATTGTATTTAAAATAGCTTATTTAGTTCTAATTCGTGTATATGACAATGTAATATATGTTATGTGGGATGACTGTTGTACTGTGATATAAATAAAAACGAGTAATAAAAAACTTGGCGGGTTATCCGATATGGATATGATTATGTAAACGTCTCTTATTAAAAATCCCGCCTTTCATTCTTTTGGTCATAAAGCTTTTGATGATGATCGAGTAGTAAAAACAGCAATGTTACACGATTGATAATTTTTATGTTTTATAGCTAAAAGTATAACTTGTGGTAGACGTAGTAAATATTATTATTAAACACTCAAAAACAACCGTTGAAGAAAAATAAAAACGCTATTAAGGAATTTTTGAACAAAGAATTACAGAGGAGGCACTTTATAAAATCTATTAAAGTGTATATAGGCAATAAAAAATCAACGAACATATCAAGTAAATCAATGAACCAAAGGCAGTGGTCAGGGTCGGTTCCGATGGATCAGAAGAGTGGGTATGAGGTGGAGCTATAAAGAAATATACATGCTTTTAGGTAAAAAACAAACTTATTATGTGAACATATGAAGAAATATAGCAGCCTTTTGCCTGAGGTGGACTTACAAAGTGATCATTAACTGGGTGAATGAACAATGTTTTTAAATACTTTGAACGAAACTTATATTTAAGTTGATACATATTTAAATGCAACATGTTATATCCCCTGAAAATCAAAAATTGTATGTGATCTGATGTTTAATCTTAAAATTAAATGAATTCATGTTGTAATAATGTAGAAAATCGTTTGTTTTTCATCGGGTACGCCGTGTAAGCAGTATAAAAAGCAATAATAGTTAATTAACATGGATGGTTGCCATTTCAGGATAGTAATTGTCATAACTATATTCTACTAACAAACAGTCTGGCAAATTATCATTTAATAATTATTAAAGAATAAAAATACCACAACTTAGATCCATACAATCTATGCAGAAGCATAACAGTAGTTGTTAGGGTTGCGTTTTTTATAAAAATGATTAGAACTATTAATTACATATTTAAATGATTCCAAACGAATCATTTTCAAACAATAAGCAATATAGATGGTTACGAGGAAATTCTAAATGCTATACCCGCTTAATATACGTTGAAACCCTCATTTATCAATTGGTAGAGTGTATATTTATGGTTAATTTATCGCTAACTACGCCATTGTATTTAACACACAGAAGTATTTGTTGTATTAATACATATTAATGGTGCAATCATTGGTAACTACGGTAATTTTTAGTAATTATCAGCTCATAAGGATGTTTAAATAACTATAAAATTAATTATCGTTAAAGCGTTTGTCATGCATTTTAATTGCTTGGCACATATATGTGCCAGCACGATAATTGAGTTACTAACGACGTAATAATCATATAAAAGGATTTTTCTTCTCTTGTCAGCTATAAACGACAACAACTCTTGCAATAAAACGTTATGTATGCCGAATTCTATTGTCATTTAAAATGATAAAACAATTATTCTTTGCTGATTAATAGCATGCAATATATTATTATATAAGTGACTTGAAAGATTAGAAAGCAATTTGATAAACCACTATATAATCAATATTGTTATATTACTTTTTTATTTTTATTCTTTGAACAAATTACGTCCTGAATATTATCAACTAGGCGGTAATTAGTTAGAGCATGGAATTGACTTATTTGTATAAAAATGTTATACTACTTGAAAATTTATACCTGTGGTGACACTTCCCATTTGTGTAGTTAGCATTTTATTAGGTGAAGATGGATAAATCGATATAATTACGCTATCGAATAACGTGTTTCTTTTACGTAGCGTTAACACACAATGATATATTTATAATGATGATAATCTCGTCTCTTATTACGAGCGTGCTGCTCAAGGAGGCTATTGTTCGTTTTTTGTAAAATTATTTGATTAAAAATATTACATTTTGCTAGACACTGTTATTCTTTACGCTATTTTATCTTAACAAAAACTATAATATGTTACAAAATTAATGTTTACAGATCATTCACAATACAATACTCGGTATAGATTGATCAATACGCGTATCTATGTTGATATTTAATCATTATACGTGTTTTATTCCTTAGAATTTCAACAAAATGTGTAATATTGTGACGTAATTCTATACAAACGAAAAATAACGTCCAAAACACTCTCTTGCAGCAGAAAGATTCGTTCTTTCAAATGTAGGTACCAACACGGGAAAGAGGTTTGCTATTTCTTGTTTACTTAATTTTTTATGGAAGCATGCTCCGATTATATTAGATTAGTACATTATCGCTGACAACTTTACTGCCGCCAATCTTGTCCCTTGCGTTTTTGTCAAAATTTTTTTACACCCCTTTATGGCCGCCAAGCTTCCTGTGTGTTACCTCAAGGTCAGAAAAGACAAAGAGCCGCTCGGTACGATAAAGATAGAGCTGCGCTCCGACGTTGTACCAAAGACAGCCGAGAATTTCCGTGCGCTGTGCACCGGAGAAAAGGGATACGGCTACAAGAACTGCTCGTTTCACCGTATAATAGCAGGTTTTATGATCCAGGGTGGTGATTTTACCAATAATAATGGAACGGGTGGACGCAGCATTTATGGTCCAAAGTTTGATGATGAGAATTTTGAGCTGAAACACGATAGTGAGGGTGTTGTTTCGATGGCAAATGCCGGGCCACACACGAACGGCTCGCAGTTTTTTATTACGGTTGCTAGGACGGCGTGGCTTGACAACAAGCACGTAGTCTTTGGGCGCGTGGTCGAGGGAATGGACGTGGTAAAGAACATCAGTGAAATGAGACAGGATACAAACGATTACCCCGTCATTATTTACGACTGCGGTGAGATTTAATCATTAAAGTTTTTTAGTGATACGTAGCCTGGTGGCATTTAGAGCCCCATTTTATGTGGATGTCTTTGATTAAACTGTTTAAAATGATGTTAAAGTGCTTACAGTAAAACAAAAAGGTTCATTTTTAAGTGACACGTCTGATACGTGAGGTGCGTCTCAACTTGCTTATGAATTTGTTCTGGCCCTGTAAACGAACATTTTCATGTGTTTGCAGTTTTATTAGTCAGAGTGTTTAGGCTCATTCCTTATTCCTGTGTTCTACAACGTTTATTAATTTAATCCATGTTTATTGCAATTTCATTTTTATCCGTATAATACTCATCAAAAAATTATTGACATATCTTCATAGCATTTCCAGCTTTAATATCTGTTTATATTACGTTATCTGTCTCTACTCATGCAGTTCACATCATCGACATCTTGCAATGACACGAATTGTCTGTCTTTTACATCAAACAGAAAGATTATTCTCTGTTTCTAACCACTACATCGAGTTCTCTATTCAAACATGTAACTGCAGCAGCAAAATCGTTTTCGTTATCCAGACGATACAGTCGTCCTCCTCGTCGCACAAACAGTATAAAATGATCGTTAATATTAATGTTATAACCGCTATTTTTTGCTTTTCTACTTGTGCTATCGAAGTGCTCACACAATCTCAACATTATTCGTCTGCAGAAGTAGCTGTAAATAGGCTCAGTAAGGACAAAAAAGTTCAAATCACCGAATTCTATTTGTGATTTTATGAGTGAATCTATCTCTTGTACTGATTTACAGGGCTTGGAACATGAACCATGTCCTACTTGGTCGTATTTTGCTTGTATTTTGTCTAAATCAACTCTTCCGCTGCTATCTTCCGTGTTAATAGAGTGATCATCGCTATATACCTGGCGTAAATCACACTTTGCACCTAAATCCTTTCTGCTTGTACGTTGGTTTATACGTGATGAGCTGCTTCTCGTTGAGTTGTTGTTGTGTTTGCTTTCTCTTTGATTTTTACTACTTTTGCCATCTTTATTACCATCTTTAACGCTTTTACCATCTTTAACGCTTTTGCCATCTTTACTACTTTTACTTTCTCTTTTACTCCTCTCATCTTTGTTGCTTCGATCATCTTTACTACCTCGCTCATCTTTACTACTCTTCTCACCTCTTCTATTCCTCTCATCTCTACTGCTCCTCTCATCTCTACTGCTCCTCTCACCTCTGCTGTCTCTTTCATCTCTACCACTTTCGCTTATCTCATCTTTGTTCTTATGACTTCCAATACTAAACACTTCGTACGCTGTATCCGTACTTATATGATCAATACTTTCATTATCAAGCTTATAAGAGACTGTTTCACCATCATCGTTCCCAACAACTTTTTTTCCCACTCTCTTTCCCACCTTCACGCCAAGACTGTTCACTTTCACACAAAACTTCTCCATATTAACCTCGTCTTTAAATCCAATCAGAAGAAATTGATTGTTCCATTTCATCTCTATATACATGTTATCCTCTCTCGTAAACGTCAGCTTGTCATACTCAATCGTTTCCAGTGGCTCAAGATCGTGTTTTAATGACTGTGACTGTCTGGGCGGTGCAGTTGCGATGACAACGCACGAAGGAAGGAAGAAGAGATACACAATGGTCACGTTGTTTTTGTAGATTGTTTTGGTACGGTAATAAAACTTTGGATCGCTGCACGCAGTTCTTCTAAGAAATGATGATATTGTAGATTTCGGTAGCATTTTGTATTCTATGGTTGGGAAATTTGTGCCCGTACTTTTTTCTTTTTGTGCTCCTTTTCAGAGAACCTATTGGTTTATTTCGTATTACGTGTTTGTGCTCACGCTTTGATTTGTCGATCAGTGTTTTGATGGTTTTTACTTTGTTACACGAAATTGTAACAGATACGTTTACAAATAGACAAATCACCATCAAGCAAACCAAATAATCGGTTCACCAGTTTAATGACGAAACGAACGCATTTTATTAAATAGACAACTTGCAATTAGAACAGTTATCGTAAAAAAGGTAATTGTAAATGTGTTCTGTTTGTATTTTAAATATTACGAATGAAACACATAATGTATCATGCTAATGGAACTGTTTACACTAGTATTTATATTGCTTTTGTATCACCAATCATCATAGTTTGCTTTAACGGTTTTAATCTTACCTATTAGGTAACTTGGTATTCTTTAAGTTTTCACTGTTCAATAAAAATAAAATGATCTAATATGAAGTGGGAGATGTTTTTTGCGGAAGATTTTTTTGTCGCAATAAAAAAAATTAGCAACAAGAAACATTTATTTATAAGCCAACACTTTTAAGCTGTGAGAAATACGAGGATTAATTAACAAACCTTCATGAAAAATATAAAGGAAAATTGCAATCGGGTTGACCGATTCGATAACAAAGTTGAAAAAATTGTTTCACGTTTTGGCAAGAAATAAACGGCCATGAATATTTACGCGATTTCTATACTTCAAACACACTCACTAGTCTTTTATTAACAAAAATTAAAGAAAATATTTCATCTGTTAGAATTAATGTTTTTAACGCCCGTTTGAAATTTTAAACAATGCTGAAATGACTAAAGTAAAATAGAAAAAATAGTTCTTTGTATCATAGGTTAAGTGAGGCTGTAATCAGTGCTCAATGGCCAGAAAATTTTTTTAAGTGTATGAAAAGTGCAACGCACACTAAAACTAACATCCATAAACAAGTAGCTGATCAATCAAAATTTATTGATGTATAGTAGTCCAACTTTCTATTCTATAAATTAAGATATCACGGTTACTCGCGAATATTTTATCATTGAAAAAAAATTGTTGTGGTTTGTTTTTGCTGGAATATACATGTGTAATAAATCCCAATTTTTGGCCCGATTTTTTCATGGACTAGTATCTAGGCAATTGGAACGGTTATTCACGAAAGGCAATTCCTTTTTAGAAATACGTGTATAATTTCTAAGCTTTCTCATTCTCGACAGACATCTTTATAATTTATTGCCCCTTATTATATTAGCATTTTTGCTTTTGAGTCATATCAGACGTTTTTTCAATTATGAATCTTTACAACTGCATATAACGAGACTAAATAAAATGTTAATTCACCAAAAATACCTTTAACTCATTCAATTGTTCAACAAACGCGTAAAAGAGTGCTTAGCTTCTTATTTGATTTTAATTTTATAAAAAGTAAAATTAAATACATTTAAGGCTAATTAATGAGTCTAATTATAGTTAAAAGTGAGTACTAATTTTTCACCACCCATCATGTTAGCACCCTCAACTGAAGTTGATACCTATACCCCACTGTACCAAATGATACATCATCAAATACGTGTTTTACACACACTTTAGGGACTAACAACCGTATAGTTAACCTTACACCAAATTCTTCTGATTTCAATAGTTTACCGTCTCCAAGTGTAGGTGTTACTGTTGATTCAAACACAACAGGAATGTGCAGAACGGTTGAATAAAGTAGTAACACCAATATATCATTACCAGGTTCATATTTTCCTACCACAACTTGTTGTGGTATAAATATTGTGATGATTTATGAAGAGAACATATACTGTTATTTGTATACGCTTGTAGGTATTTTAATTACAATTGCACTAATTACAACGATTTTCATATTAATAAAAAATTACAAATGAAATAGCATAAGAATACGCTATAAGACGGTACTAATGCAATAACATTATCTGGAAATTTATATTTGAATTATTATTATGTTTTATGAATGTATCAAGATTACTTAAAATATTTTTATCATTACAGTTTTACAATTCGACGTTAGCTATGATGATAGAAATGTACAGTATTATTAAGAAAATAACACACAAGCTTATTGAGCAGTTTATCAACATTGATAAAAAGAAAATTTGAAAGTTAATTAATATGTCCAAGAAAAAATAAAATAAATTTGATCAAACGTTTCGGCAAGAAACTAGGAGTTATATGTTGATATGACATGTTTCTGGAATACACCACAAAGAAAGTTTACTACAAGAATTTATTTAAGAGTTTATGTTAGCCGGTTGAGGTTGTATAGATTGGTGTAGAATCATTTGCAAAGAATGTAACCATCATATATAAAAAAATGCTGCGGATTTGGCCGTCTTACATTATGTGATTTCAGTACTTAATCGTTATGTTTCATTTTTATTTTTTTTTGTTTTAGACGACGGGTTTTTAGGTGGTGTACGAAATAAAAGATTTTTTATGAGACTGCAAATTATGACAGTATCATTATTTAAATTCCACGCTCCAAAACTTACTCATTAATCTTTTGCAACAAATACTTAGAGAAAATGTCACTTTTGGTTATGAATTAATGTTTTTAACCGCGTTATGGAACTCTAACTATATAAAAACTAGCTGCGCTATTCCGTTTACAAAATGGAAATCTAAATTGGCACGTCTACGATAGAAGTCGTCGTTCTCTGTTCTTAATTTAAATCGACCATTTTCTCGTCGTTCGCGTTGCTCACTAGGGATTAGAAATTAACTTTCAACTGGTGATAGCATTGTCACTAAACATCGATCACAAATAGCTGTTGAGTAAGTTTAAGAATCTAAGAATTTCATAACAATATATAACTTACCAATAGTAACGAAAAGATATAATAATTATTGATTTTTTTTCGAACTGATTAATAAAGCTTGCGAATTGCCTTTTTATTATTATGAATGGGCACGAGAAATGAAAATTTTAACAAAGTAAATTTAAATAAATACACGTTATTTTGAGCTTTCTGTTTAAAAAACGTTAAAGAGGATTTTAATATTGAAATTCACTTTTTTAATATTAAAATCTCCCCAGAAATCATCATCGACATAAGAATAAGTAAAACACAACAGTTTTACAGAGTAACTAAAAAATTATGTAGATCATTCTCGGTAAAATACTATATTTAGGCAAATTAATACTCTTACATCTGTTATATTCTGGTGTTTTAAAACAATAATAGTATGTGAATGTTTTTTATTCTTTTGCTGATCTTACCAAATCACATCGAAACTTCGATGATATCAAAAAAAAT
>JH993971.1:70416-93051 GCA_000316135.1 Trachipleistophora hominis | reverse complement strand
ACAAAACACGATGTCTCTCTTAATCTTACTGATACCCTCTCCAAACACCCTCTCCATCTCCAAATTACCAATTGCCCGTGCTGCACAGCTCAGCTGCCTCAGCATCTCATCAAGTCTCTTCAAGCACCGCACTATACTCCCCTCAAACACCTGCGTCCTGGCAGTAACGCTCTCAAAAGATGCACCAGCCGCCCACATTCTCACCACGTCCATCAATTCATTAGAATACGCAAAGTCTTCAACCTGCACGTTCAAGCCAACCTGATTCATCACCTTAACCACGTTGTGCACCACCTCCTCAATTAGTTTGTAATTGCGCAGCGACTGTTCGCTCACCTCGGCATCCTCTCGCTCGGTGAACACGAGGCAGCTAAGAACACTCACCACCTCTACAACGCTTAGCTTGAGGAAGTGTCCGTTGAAGATTAGCTCGGTGAGCACGAGCTCCTCTGTGTTTAGCTCGCATGCTACGCGTCCTTTCACCGTTATGCTGTTGTTGTCGTAGTAGTCCAGTCTGCGCAGCACTTGTATCATCTTGGTGCACTGGTCGATGTGATCTATGCGGCTTGCCAAGAAAAGATCGCCGTTCTTGGCGTTGTACACGTTGTTGAGGTATTTTAGGATTTTTCTTTTGAGGACGGGGCTTGCCGTGCCCTGCAGGGCTGTGCCAGCGGATGAAGGACTCGTGTGTTCAGCAGCTGATGAGGTGTCCTCTGTGCTGTTACTACGATCAGTTTCTTGGACGTTAACACGGCTGATCTCTTTGTCGTTCATTCTCTCGTTAATTATCTCCAAATGATTTTTCTCCTCCTTGTTACTTCCCTTCTCATTTCTCTCATCCTCCTCATCTTTCTCATCCTCACCAATTCTCTCATCCTCACCAATTTTCCCATCCACATCTCTCCCATCCTCCTCACCAATTCTCCCCTCACCAATTCTCTCATCCTCCTCATCTTTCTCATCCACATCTTTCTCCTCCTCACCAATTCTCCCCTCACCAATTCTCTCATCCTCCTCATCTTCAGCAGATCCTCCACACACATCAACGTAACCGCTCATATCACCGCTCAACACGCCATCCCTCCTACACTCCACAGTCAATGCCGAACTTAAACCAACCGGCACTTCCTCCTCCCTCCCAACCATCCTCCTATCAAAACCACCAATATTAGCACCGCTCATGAACCGTTCCAACACATCAAAAAAGCAGCGTTCCTCCAGACACGCCACGCCAACCTCCCCCTCACAGATCGTGCAGTAATGCCCGTCAACAGGCGTGCCGTACAGCACCGCGTACTTCCTGCCCAGCCGTTTGTTGCTGATTTTAACACGTGCATCGTAAATTGCACGCACCTCGTGCAGTTTTATGCATTTTCGTTTCATTTTGTTTATGCGGTTGTAGAGCAGAACCACCACCTCTAAATTTACGTTGCTGTCCGTTTTTTTGTTTCTCTGGTTCAGGGCGCCTGCACTGCTTATTATGCAGTTTTGCAGGTAAATTGGGAAGCCGTTCACGTTTAGTATTACGTCTATTAGACGGCCCTTGACGAGCAGCTCTGAAAGGTTGCCGATGTCTTCTAATTTTCTGTGAGAGAGCGCATCGTTTAGAAATTCAAAATCACCTGCTTGTACGTTGTTATTAGGATTAATGGTGGTGTTGACATTGACAGTATTGAGACTGTGATCATTGTTGTTATCATTGTTGTTATCGTTATCATCATTGTTATCATTATTAATCACCCTCTCATCATTGTTAACCATCCCTTCATTATAGACTACCTCCTCATTATTAATCACCCTCTCATTATTAATTACCCCTTCCTTATAAACCACACCCTTATTAATTACCCCTTCCATCCCCTCATTCTTACCCTTACCCTCCACATCCTTATTAACTACCCCTTCCTTATAAACCACACCCTTATAATCCTCGTTACCCCCTACATCAACGCTCTCTACTTTACCAATCAACCCGTAAAAATAATTAACGGTGTCTCTAAGGCGTTCAACCCCCTTAATCTTCTGATAATGAAAGAAAGAACGTTCCAACACGTACACCGGGTCAAGGCCCTCAATCTTCAACAAATTAAGGATCATATTATACGTGAGATGGAACGCAGAGCGCAGCGGATTGCTGCGCCCATTGAACAGCGCGACCGCGCTTTCAATATTGATGGCCTCCGTAAGGATGGATATGCAAATGCCCTCCTTGTCAATGCCTCGCCGGCCTGCACGCCCGCTCATCTGGATGTACTCGCCGGACGTGATCGTGCGCATCTTCTCGCCATCAAACTTGAACAGCGTGGTGAACAGCACGCACTTTGCCGGCATGTTCAGGCCGATCGAAAACGTTTCGGTCGCGAACAGCACCTTGACAAGGTTCAGTGAGAACAAAATTTCTATAATTTCCTTCAGGACGGGCAGCAGCCCAGAGTGGTGTATGCCTATGCCACGTACGAGCAGCGGCAACATGCTCTGTATCGGTGAAAGTGTCCTGTCCTCGGCACGCAGGGTCTCTAGCGCCCGGTTGAATATCAGCGTGATGCGTTCCTTCTCCTCTGCAGTGTTGTAGTCCTCCTCAAGGCACGTCGCAAAGTTTTCGCACTCCTTACGACGGAAACTGAAGACGATCACGGGCAGGAGGCCCCTCTCGGTGAGCAAGCCGATGATTGCCCTTATGTCTGCGTAGTCCACCCTGCTCTTTCTTATGTTTTGAATTGCCTCGTTGAACATCTCCACGTTAAAATCTACCGTGCTCGTAGGGCTGTACGCCTTAAGGGCCCTCTGCGTTGCCTTGGCCACCTTCTTTGTGCTTCTCTCGTTCGTCCGTTTTTTGCGGCCGTCTTCTTTGCGGCCCCTGCCGCGATTGAACGTTCTTTTACTGCCCGACGGGTCATCGCGTGTTTTACCGCTTTTAGAGCGTTTATCGTCTCCTCCTGCCAGTCTATCATCACTTGAGCACGTAGAGTTTTCATTTTTACCCTTTTTACTGTTTTTACGGTCTGTCTTATCTTCTTTTCTTGTTCTACTGCTCATTTTGCCATGTTTATCGTTATTTTCATTCTTACCGTTATATTTTTTAATTCCTTTCTCTTTACCATATTTTTTAGGATTTTTCGTCTTAAGATTTTTCACCTCACCCCTCGTGTCATCACCCCTCGTGTCATGACCCCTTGTCTTCAAATCCCTCACCTCACCCCTTGTCGTAAAACTCTTCATCTCACCACCCCTCGCCTCACCCCTCGTGTCACCACCCCTCGTCTTCAAATCCCTCACCTCACCACCTATCCCTTCACCACCCTTCATCTCATCACCCCTCGTCACATCATCCTCACCACCCATCCCTTCACCACTCCCTTTAATCTTGAACAGGCCCTTCCCACCAACCGGAAACACATAATGAATGAGCGGTACAACACGCCTATCATTACTAACGATATGACACACCCTCCCCTGCACATTAACAACCCACTCCGCAAATTCGTTCGCATTGGGCAACGTGGCAGACAAGAACACGCAGTTAAACCTGCTCAAAATGATACACTCCTCCCACACAACTCCCCGCTCACGGTCCGTCATGTAATGTATCTCATCAAATATCACAAACTTAATCTCACCAACGAGCTCGTTTGACCGGTACAGCATGTTGCGCAGTATTTCGGTGGTCATTACGAGCACACTCGCCTTGGGGTTGAGCGTGCTGTCGCCTGTGATCAGACCAACATCATCAAATTTGAGCTTTAGCTCGCGGTACTTCTGGTTGGAGAGCGCTTTTATGGGCGAGGTGTACACTACGCGCTGCTTGCGCTTGAGCGCTAGGTGTATGGCATACTCTGCGATGGCAGTCTTGCCGCTCGCTGTGTGTGCACACACGAGCACGTTCTCGTCTCGTTCGAGTGCTATGCACGATATGCGCTGGAATAGATCAAGATCGTACGAAAATATGTGTGTGTCGATCGGTTGTGCAAGGTCTATACGCGTGTATGGTGCGTCTTCTGGCACGATGGCCTCGTGCAACGTGTTATCGCGGCATAGCTTGTCAACGCTGCGCGTCTTTTTGTGTGTTGATACTTTTTTCTGTGGTACTTGCAGTGTTGTCGTGTCTTTGAATGCCGATGTAAAATCAAATTTAGAATTTTTGTTCATTTGGGGATGGGAGAGAAAATTTTGCACGTTTTTTAGTTACGGGGGTGATGATTGGTAGATTGATGGATAGGTGAGATTAGTAAATATTGATTGGCAGGTTGATTAGTTACGGGGGATTAGTAGATTGATGGATAGGTGAGATTGGGAGGTATTAGTTGGCCGCATTTTTTAGTTACGGGGGTGATGATTGGTAGATTGATGGATAGGTAAGATTGGGAGGTATTAATTGGCAGGTTGATTAGTTGGGCAAATGATCATTAAATTTATGAGTAAGTAATGGGTAGGTGTTGGATGATGAGTTAGTTCATGAACTATAACAAACATATGATATACATTCAATTAATTACGTAAATAATACTTGGTAATCGTATTATATAATGAGTAGGTAATAACTGATCATACTGTAAATAAGCGGTGATACAATGATTTACGTAAAATAGAGTGATGTTATTATTGATTATTGAACGGTAAGGGAAAGTGTTCTGTAGTTTGTAATCAATATTAATAAAAAGACAACTTGCAAGCTGATTGATCAATTTAAATAGAGAATTATATGACTGCTCTCAAAGAATTAAATGTGGTTAAGTAATTCTTCTATTTGGGAATACTTTAATTTGGTAAAATGACTATGAACGTAAGTTTTGTACGCATTGGTTTTAACTCTCACCAGAGGGTGTGAACAATAGCTAAAGGTTGAAGGAATGTAAAAAAATAATTTTAAGGCGCTCCTAGAAGGGGGCCGGACGTAGACTTCATGCGAAATCTGCAAAATTCGGTAACGTTAGCAGCAGCTACTTATCTGGAATCTATTGTGGATGCACATGTAGGTATCATTGACAGCTCGACGAACAAATAATCTATTCTCCATGAACCAGCGGTCGTCAAGGCCACAATCGACGCTCAGTGCGCCAGAAGAGTATGTTGTGTGTGATGAAATGTGAGGTGTTAATCAAACAGACCTTCAAGCAAAAAAAGAATTAAAGGCGTTAATCGTGCTTAGTTGAACGAATTTTATGTTTTAGAATGCAAATAATACGGCAATTAGTCTATAATTTAATTAAATTGATTGTTCAAACGCACGAAATATTAAATTTTAAAATAATTTTTTAATCAACCATTGCTTTTGTTCTTTTATAGAGGATGCAAACCGCTATACCACATTAATACCAATTCCTTTGTTGTAACATAACAAGTAAATTATGGATTATAATCATTTGAATACGTTTTGTGAAACCATCCAAACCGAATTATTTTGGTTACTTCAAGATATATGACGTATGAAACAGTAAATATTAAAGATAATGATAGAGCGATAGCCATCCCCAAGAACACTGGCGTTCGAGCGAAACATTTCTGTTTTCTTTCTGGTCGAAATGCTTCCCTTGCTTGTAATTCTCGCTTATTTGGATTGTATTCCGGGATTACAGCGCTTTTTTTTGTTTCGTTCTTTTTTCTTGTTAAGTAATTGAATGTTAACATTTTCTTGCTCATATTTCTTTTGGTGTGTGTATCCGTGTTACTGCATGTATTACGCTGTTCCAACAAGAAAACATGATCTTCATCATCATTTTGTAGGGCCAAATTGGCGTTTTTGGATGCAACACCTGACAGCGAACGATTTCCAAGTTTTTCTTTACCTGTTTCGTTTGTTTTTATAGATGAAGAGTGTTTTTCTGGTTCAGGTTTAATCACAGACTTAAGAATGTATCCCTTCATATTGGTTCCCGTTGTGTGACTACCAGCATGCGAATGTCGTATTGGTGTTTCATCACTCTGTAAGGCATTCTTTTCAGTCTTATTCGAAGATGTGTTTTCCTTTAGCTTCACATTTTTTGTTTTGTTGGTATTCATTGATGATATAATTGTAAAATAAAACAATGAAAAGAGAAGAAAAGATTTAAACATACCGTTCCTTTTAAATTTTCTTAAATATGGCGCAATCACTAAACTGATATGTCTTTTGATCAACATATTGATTTGATTTTTATAATTAACAGTGTTATTTACATTCTAAAACATAAAATACATGCAACTAAGCACGCTTAACGCCTTAAAATTATTTATTTACATTCCATACAATCTTTAGCTGTTATCCACACTTTTGTGTAAGATTTAAAACCAATATGTACAAAATTTGCATTCTTAGGTATTTAACCAGATTAAAATATTTCTAAAGAAAGAATTACTTGATTTAGTATTAATGTACGGTTCCTGGTATAAGATATTAAAAAATAACAATGATGAATAATTCAACGAACCACATGGTGTACAAAACAACCTACGGATAACTATCTACGTCATTTTCGTTTTCAAAATACGATCAAATTAGGTTAGTTACTTATTTTGGTAGTTATATACGAATAACACGTATCGTATTACGCATTTCGTATCATAATCTGGTTATCTTTTGAATTAAAAAAAGAAATAAATTATATAATGGTAATTTCACATTGAAATAGATCTGTTAAAGGTGAAATGTTGACCATTAACTTTTAACAATTCTGTTTCAACTAAAAAAGTAAACGAATTGGTATATGGAGTTGAGCGATAAAGAAAAGGTTTGTGAAAAAAAATTCACCAAATTCTGCTTGCTGTCAAATAATACCTACGTTATGTACTGTTAAAGACTATGGAGTACATTTGCGCTCAGTAATAAACTTTTAGCAGTTTGATAGCTTCGGTTAGCTCTTGGTGATTTATAGTGATCATATATTGCTAGTTATATATATGAGTATCGGCAATACTAACAGAGTCTTATTTGGATAAATCAATCCAATCTTCTATGTGATCTTTTTTAAAAAATATTTCAGAATAAAATCACGGTTGTAGAGACTAAGTCGAGTAAACAAATTTTTTAGTTTTCTTTGTTTTTGCTTGTAGATTCTTACTTAGCTGTAAATAATTTTATTTGCTTAAAAGAAAAAACGTGATGAAGAAATTTTCTGTTTCTGCTTTTATTTTGTTAAGTTTTTTATATTATAATGCGTTTTTTTCAAAAAATTCCGGCTCTTTTCCTGTGAGCATTATCCATTGCCTAGAAAAAGTAATAATTTTCTGATTTGATACAAAAATAAGGAATAATAACGTTTTATATACACATTTGATCATTTATACGATATTTATTTGCATATTATAAATAATTTTTTCATTTTTTTATTAAAAGTCGATTTAATTATCTCCTTCATACAGACCACCCATTCAAACCTACTCTTCTAGTCCACTGGAACCGACTTTGGCCACCGGCCTTTGGTTCAAGGAGCATTTTTTAATTAAAAATATGTTTTCTTACCTCATTTCTACCATCACTCTTCCGTTCTGCTGGAACTGACCGATATTACGAGTATTTCTGTTATTTTTTCCAGATAATACATTTAATTATCATCCTATGTTTAAACACTTTTGAAAGATCTTTGGAATTTCTTGTGATCTAACAAGAAACCGTATGAGAAATGAGGCACTATCAGACATACAACAGCAAGACCAAGACTCGTACAGTAACATACAACAAGTACCATACTATTGACATCAAGGTACGAATGTTGTTTTAACCGGGAATTATATGGTACCATAAGTTTGATGTGGCGAATTGATAAATCCATAATAAGCAAACACTCGAAAAGTGGTAAACAATCGATGTGTCACAAAGTATAATGGCTTTACATTCTATATTATATTTGAATTATAACAAAAACACAACATTTTAATCAGAAACCATTAACCTTCTAAAATATGTATTTAATCGGCTCATAGAATGGTATACTATTCAAACTGTTACCGTAGAAACAACGAATCTTACTATTCGATCGAAAAAGTATTCCATGAACGTACACGTGCTATCACATGTTAACCCTTTTGTGGCAAATGGCATCTTTAGGTACTTAGGCTTAGTCTTATTTTTCTAATGAACAGCGCCTTTGGGAGTCGAACATTAATTATTAGTAATCATCCAATCATGTCCATATTTAACGGTATATGCTTCTTCTACAAGCGTTTCAACATGTAATTAGATATGTTATCAATAAAATGTGCCAAACAATGAATAAAACCACGGATATAAGTCGTAACTGTATTGAACTGTCATCCGATTTAGGCCTTTCTGAAATTTTCTACAAACGAAACAAAGGTACAAATCAAAATACACCATGAAAGAAATGGACTTATAAATAGCTCAGTATTTAATTCTAAGAACAATAATGAATGGCCGTGCATATATCCTTTTCAATTTCTTTGAAAAATGCAAAATTTAATACCAAAAGCTTTTAATTGTGATGTAATCTACTGAAGTTGTGGTACATTTTCGTGGTAAATTACCAATACTAGAAATATTTCTACTTTTCTTCTTGGAAATATGCTTGAACATATTACGAGCAAAGGCAGGAGTTATTGTACCACAGAAACTGTGTGCGATAAGCGGTTCTTATTGATGGTGTACAAGAATTTAGTAATAGTTGAAATGTATCGATGTTAACGTCAGTAGTAAAGAAATTGTTAACTACAGATACTTGTAAACCGATAAATTATTATGAACAGAAGCTCCGCAAAAAATAATGAGAAAAGACGGGTACATAATATCTTTCGGAAATGTTGTATTTTAACAATAGCAATGAAATAAAAAATTAAGACGCATCAATGACCATACGAAGTATCATCAATAAATTGTGGAATTATTTGTTGCACGTACTTAATCTGTAAAAGTATTTATATTTGTACATTAACAAAAGCCTTTAGTTTTCCAAAATACGAGGTTTTCTTGAACAATTTATACATTCAAAACGATGTGGTTTAGAATCAAGTTGTATGTTATTTGTAACTGTTACATTCAAAACATAAAAGATTTTATTGCCTATTAAAAAGTACACACGATATAATTAACAATATTTGTTTATCAAAAAATGACAATTCGAAGAATATTGTGTGGTACTGATAGAACCATGTCCAAATAAAGGTCAAATTTTGGTCATCAACAACTAGTGCACAAGTCTAGCCTTATTCTTGCTCCTAAATTATAATATGACAAATACATTTTTAACTATGAGGCAAACCCGACATAGAATGTCTAATAATTAATAAATTATACAAAATAAAATTTACATTTTGACCTGTGGAAAACTGTTATCACTTAAATGGATCGACAAAAGAGGAGCGTTAGTGTTAAAAGGCTTTCATTCTTCTAAGTATATTAAAATAAAAAAGTAATGTTAAAATGGGAATAATAATATGAAGGCCAGCAATAGTAGTAAATTATAACCGCATTATGAGTGTTGTCGATGAAACCGATATGATTTAAAATTCCATCAACGCCGTTCGTAAAACTCTAAAGTGGTATAAAAGACTTTTTTACGTATGCTTCATCTTTCAATTTACAATACTTACATACACTACGAAATTAAGTCCAATAAAATACAACACCTGTGTCGCATTCAGGAAATTATGATGAAATTTCAGAAGTAAAATATATGTGGTGACAAATATAGTCCATGAATCAAAGGCCGGTGGCCATGTTTGGTCCCAGCGCACCAGAAAAGTTAGTTTGGTTGGGTGCTGTTGTGTGAGGTTCTAATTAAACTAGCTTTGGATGAAAAAAATATGGAGGACTAGCTGCATCAAAAGATAATCTTTTACGACTGGTTTTGAGGCATTATACATCAAATTATGCCGTTTCAATAGGAATATGGCAGAATTTCCAGCAGAAACATGTGATCACAGCGAACACAAAAGCGAACTGGAACACGATTCGAATCCATGAACCAACGGTCGTCAAGGCCACAATCGACGCTCAGCGCGCCAGAAGAGTATGTTGTGTGTGATGAAATGTGAGGTGTTAATTAAACGGTCCTTCAAGCAAAAAAAGGCGTTGTAAATAATTTCTAGGACGTTTCGTAAAAATTTATTTTATGATGGTGTATTTTCTTTCTTATGGTCAGAATTAATCATTTGTGAAATATTTTTTGTGATTGTGTTGCATTTTACGATTGTAATGCGTTATTATGTTCAGAGCGCCAAGTGTGTTTGTTTGATGGTAGTGTTGGTGCAGGTAGAAATTTATTAAATAAACTTTCATAGAAACGGTAGGTTATTGGTACATGAACATATAATTCATTATATTTTACATACAAGCTGTTGAAAGTGGAACCCCTTCATGTCAACATTAAATAAAGTATCCTCTTTAAGTAATACAAGCAATATTTCTTATCTCGAAACACGTTTACTGTGATATATTTTGTTTATATTAGTTGTATTGTGGCCTAGAAATCAAAGTGATATTTTTGACGAGTTTAAAATGAAGAAAAAGCTAATGGAAAAAAATTCACAAATATAAAAATTCATAGTTGTTTTGATAAACGTTTGATTACACATTAAAATGTCGTAGTGAACCATTTTATAATGTTTAATGACCAGTTATCGTATAAATATTTCAAAAAATATCTAAGGCAACAATTTATCATTCATCTTTTAACCATTCAGTTTGTTGTAACCATGAATACTGCAGGTATCCTTAAAACATTTCTTTTAAATGTTTAGCAAAATGACATGAAAGAAATCGCTATCGCAAAGATCAAAATAATAAAAAAAGCCAGGATAAGCGACCCATGTTCATTGGTAGCTATCTCTATGCTGTTGTAGCGTCTTTACCATACGGCCAATTTTGTGGTAATGAGGAAACAGATTGTATTATTAGAATAGAAAAGGATGAATACGATCCCGGCTTTGAATACTGCCCCTATAAGACAAAGCTTGATTTTCTCCTGTCTTGTTTGTTGGAGCAGATTGCGAATTTATACAGTGAGATTATATCAAAGGAACCTAAAATCCTAGAATTCTTGCAGTTTACAGCACTTACAGAAGCTAAATGCAATTCAAAATCTGTCGACAAATACATGGAAGATTTATTGGTTAATATAAAATCTAAACATACCTTTTCAGACCATATGAGACGTGCAGTCAAACATTTTAATCGTAAAAATGGGAATCGTCCTGCAATAATAGATCCAAACGCATCTTTTTTTTACTTTTCAAGAGACGAAACAATTGACACACTGAAATATGTTACTACAATCTTAGGGGCCGTATTGCGAGCAATGAAACGTTCTAAGATCTTAGATAATGAAATATTCACAATGCTCGTTTCTTCCAACAATAACTGGTATAAAGATTGTTGTTCAATCTATACTATGTTTCCAAGATGCGAATCAGTGTCTATTCCAGCAAACATATTTAATAATTACATTACTAATCACAACAAGTTTGCACAAGCGTTTGATAAATTTTTAGAAAAAGTTTTTCCAGGCGACTCTTTGGATAAATTGATCTGTCCATCAGCAAGTAAAATAAACATTGATGAGACCTTGATTCCCGAATCACATCTTTATAATGTATCGAATGCGACGGAACGCCATTGGGATGATCTGAAATGGAATGATGAAAAAGACTTTGTCGAAAGATTTAAGTTCATATTGCTACTATTACCGGTGTTATTATTCTTAATTCTAGTTTATTTATTTCGATGATTTTTTATTCGATCAAAAATCATCTTAGGAAGGTATGAAATTAAGAGTAACGACCCGCAAACACGACTCTATGTGATCTTGAAATTACAGCTAGCGATTTACTGCAAAATTCTTTTGGGATAGTAATTAAACGAACGTGTCAATGATTCCTTTCGATTCAAGCGCTTAGATAACATTTTTGTTCGATTAAAGTAACATATTAATGTTGTTTATTCAATTAATGGCAAATCAGTATAAGTTATATACCCTATAGAGACGAGGAATAAATAAATTTAAAAATTTTCATTATTCGTCGATATATTTCTCCTCCTCAAACTTAGTTTTTATTTGATACAACTTAACAGACAAATATTTGTCAATAAAGTAAGTATTTATTCCTACTTTCATGAATTATAAAATTATCAAACTTCGTATGGAATTAATGATGGATAAAATTCTAAAAATGTGTGGCTGTGTAAAACAAAGATATGATACAATCATTTGCGAAAACCAAACATATGTGACAGAACGGTTGTAAACAGAGAAATCTTTGGTTGAGAATGCTTTAGAATATGTTACTCTACGATATTTATGTTCTTTACTAATGCTCGAAATCCTTACTATTACTGATAATCACCCATTGTAAAATTTAAATATGACAAGCCTTTATTGACAGCTACAAAAAAAGATTATTACTACTGCAGCGAATGGTTTATTTACTGCTGATATGAGATGCGAAACGGTTCAGAATTTATTGAAAAAAGATTTTTGAACATTTAAATAGAGAACAGCTAATCTACTTGAACGATTCTGTTGAAATTAAAACGTATGAAGGAATCGAGTTTGCCATTGAATTTTTATTCTCCTTAACGACATACCAAAATGCAAAGATAAATAACTCTCACAAGTTAGATAAATATTAAAATGAAGAAAGAGCTTTAAGACAGCCTTTACCCGGTAACCTAGGAATGGTTCAGCTCTTTATTCCATTTTCAAAAATAAAAACTTTAACCCCGAGAATTCTCAAAGAACAGCGTTGGAGAACGCTGAGTAAATCGGCATCTCTAAGGAAAGTCCTCGAACACATGCAGAAATGCAGCTCATAAGAGTGATACTTTGTTATTGGGATAGTAATGCTGTTAGGTATTGGTCTACTGAACAGAATGAGGCTTACTCTTGAGAATTCTCCATTTTTAAATAAATTTATTCGTTTTCTTAAATTTTATAGTATTTTTTATTGCATCGAGTGCGTGACCTTGGGATGTTCTCTGTACGTGTCTGTAGATCGCTGGTTTTTCATTCCATAATCAGCAATTTTGTGATATTGCACAGAGATAAAATTTAGAACACAAGACAGGTTAATAGCGCTTGTTTCTTCATTTTGTTTGTTGTCAACATACATCTCTTGTGCTCTTTACGTGCGTTTTTACTTATATCGCAACATTAGAACATTAAAATGTACCACACATCATCTAATAAGACACGTTTACTCATTTCTAGTTGTAACTCACCAACCTATTATCTAAAAGTTCACCCATCCCATCAAATGTTATTGAACACTCAGATTGAAGAAAAAATACGGAACGCCTTGAATGTAAAAAACTTGGTGGTAAAAAAAACGTTTGACTCCAATCAAAATGTAAATCTATTCATTAAAATCAAATCAGCAGATTTTAATGGCAAAGTAAGTGTTAACTTCTAATTTGAACTATCTTGAAAGAAACAGACTAGTATACGAGATCATGGGGTTTGATTTCGAGAATGACTTGCATTCAGTCGAAATAGAATGTGAATCAACCATGGATGAGATTGAATAGTGTGGTATATGCAAGAAGCTGTGAGTATGGTGAAATAGTATGAAATGGTAGCATATCAGTAAAATGATTGTGATGGGAATTGTTTGTTGGTGCAGTGAAAGTTACTGTCTAATAATATGTATAAAGACTTTTTTATGTTAATGAAGAGGTATAAGTAACGTCACGACCTATGATGCCGTTCATATAAATATGCTAAGACTATATCTTTTTATATTCGTACGATATTGGTAAAGTTACACTAAATATATTTCTCTATACCAGTTTGATTCATATCTTTGTTAGAATCTATTTAATTTGTAAGAACAGCTCAAGGCTTTAGTTCATGATTTTATGTTATCATCATTTTTTAGGGAGATCCTGAAACTACAGAAATTGTAAAACCTGTAAAGCAGGTAAATTTTAAAGAAGATTTCTTCTCTACCAAAACATGCGTAATTTCTTTGATTTTTAGCTAATACACAATTACTACTGTTTTAAGTTGATCATCTATGTATAATTCCTGGTTAATAAACGGTGATAAATATTATAGAGCTTCCTTTGATCTTAAAACGATGCAAATTTTTGTTAAAAGGAGTGTTTAATTATTCATCTCATATTCAAAAATGATGCATCAATGGCGTTTTTGGTATTCGAATTTAGAAAATTATGAAATACTAGCTGTGCTATGCCGTTAATAAAACAGTATATTAGATTGGTGTACACTTAACAAAACGTTATCTGTTTGTTCATTCCCGTCGTTTTGATGGTGTCCTTTCCATGTATTCGCCATTCCTCAGTAAGAGGTTAAAGAATAATTCTCTGTTGGTGTCAATCTTTCTTTTAAGTATTTTTAGTACCAGAAGAGTGTGTTTGGTCAGATAATATGTACGAAGGAGATAGTTAAACTGAATATTAGTTAAAATAGTATTTTAATTAGAGGATTGCTGGATGAATTTAAGAACACGGTAGTGGTATAACAGCATATGCTTCTTCATGTATCACCGGATTGTTAAATAATTTCTTTTATCTGCGTGAATTGACCCAGCAGCCTGTGAGTTGTCTTTTTATTGATATAAAAAATTAATTCAACCATGAATCAAAGATCGATGGCCACGGTTGATTTCTGTGATTATAAGAGCGCTTTTGTTGTATAGAATAGTAAGTAAAGCTATTTTCTAAAAAAGACAACTCAAATTTTAGATCGTATAACACCCTATTATCATGAAAATAATCCAAATATAGAAAGCTTATTATTCAGGCCGCTTAATCATTTATCACTATTTATGAATTATCACGGCTTGGAACTCATATTAACTATTGTCTTGTTGTCTATTTACCTAAGAACCTTGTAAATTGTAAATGAATTAAAATATTAACTATAGTCATAATTATTATGAAAATTTTCCGAAAATTAAGTTGGACATAGAAAATATTACCATGTGATCTATTCTGTACGTCAAATCAATATTAGGGTTTATGTAATTTGTGAAAGTACACTCGTGCTAGTATGACAAAATTTCAAAAAATATAACCAAATGCGATCCAATAACTTTATAATGCTGATATTGCGTTCAAAAACATGTTTTTTGCTAATAGCAAGACATTTTTTCAGGTTATAAAGATATTTTGAATAAAACACCTTTAAATGCAGGGACATATCGAATAACATAATAATATTGCATGGAAAACAAAATTAGAAATATCAAAGGACAACATTGTATACACAAAATGAGAATATAATATAGCCAATTCGAGGAAGCAATCTAATTTTCCGTGTTTGGAATGCCGTAATCGCATCGACAGATGATTCGATTAACTTTAAAATTAATATAAACATGAAAATCTTGATTAGTATACGTATGTTAATATTTTATTCAAAATTAAAAATTTTGTCGTCACACCGCCCTTTGCAAGTATCTAAATACATAGTGTAATATAAAATTTTACCTAACCAATCACTATTCTGAATTTTAACATAAGTAAAAGTCCATTTTTCGACATATATATAATCAAATATGTGATTTTTTCATTTTGTTTTGATGGTGGAAACAGGAACATAAATGAATGTTAAATATCAACTATTACAGACCTATTATAAGTAATAATACGTCAATATCTATTAAATTATGTATAATTACTGTGATTTATCAATATGATTTAATTTGTGAATCGTCATATGTAGTTTCTGATCTACACGTAGATACTCGAAAGGTTTTCAATCGTTTTTATAGTTTTAAACTAAATTTTTATCTGTTATGATGATATAGTATCTATTTGGTTATCTTTTAAACGATGTTCTATCTTCAAATCACAATAATCAGAAACATAAGAGCATATTTAACTTTTACTACGGCACCAAAGGAAACGTTTATTTACCATTAGAGCTATATGCCACGTTCAATATTGTCTATGTGAACATGTACCATCAATATCTTCTTTTAGACTTGTAACGTTTAATATCAGACAAATAAAATCTCATGTGGCTCGACTCAGCCGTAATTTTCACTGCCGTGTTATACTTAAATGGTTAATAAATCATAACTTCATTGTCACATAATATGATCATTGCTCGAATAGTACAGTAATGAGATTTACTATTATTGTTTAGTTTAATTAAATATGTTTCTTTATCATATTAATCATCCCATATAATAGTTTTTATCGGAATATGGTAATAAAAATCTTATTTCACACTTCAATCTTAAAAAACTGTTAGAATTGGTTTTTGACTGTAAATCCGTAAGAAGTGGCCATTCTTAAGATACATTAATAATACAGACTGCTATTTTTTGAGTTATAAGAACACGTTTATTATTGGCCTTCTTTAATTGCTTGCTAAGTTATTTAATCCTAGATCAACCACAAATTTCCGATAAGTCAAGGAATAATGTTAATACAGACTGTTTTACTAAAAGAGCTTTTATTTGTCGTTACACACATTACAAGACACAAACACTCTTCAGGTTCGCATATCACCTATCATTGTACATGCTACACGTAATTATATCGCTTATTAAATGCTGATAAACATCTAATTTGTGCCATTCACCACAATTACAGTTTAGCTTCATCTTAAACATAAATTCCATGTGATTAGAGATAAAAATACTGCAGTAACATTCATATTACGTGATTAAATTATTAAACACGTGTTCTGTGGTTTATAGCGTTCTAGAACGTAAACTTTAATCAGCTACATTTATGGATCTGATCAAACAAAGTAACAAAAAATATAAAAAGGCACAAATAATTCAACCAATGTTTCTGTTTCTTTCATTGCTACGTTCCGCCGCTATCCTACCTGATAAATGCGTTAAAGCAGGAATGATAGCTCTAACATTTGATGAGGGACCTACAGGTTATACACCAGCCATCCTAGAAATGCTCAGGGACGAAGATGTAAAGGCAACATTCCATTTTACTATACAAAACATCACAAGAGGTAATATATCAGAACACATGCGCGAGGCTGTTGAAGACGGGCACACGGTAGGTTTACGTGTAAATCCGACAAGAAACTACGATGAGATGGATTCTGGTGAAATTAAAGAAGATATAGAGCAACAGATAAAGGCTATTCAAAATGAAACTGAAACAAAAATAAAGTTTGCTCGTGCACCTGTGGATGCAGGTGAAACGAATGCCGACGTATACAATGCACTGATGGAAAAGAAAATAATACAATCAAATTACACGTACTGTCTGTATTATGAGGTAGAGGATGTTGATGCTGCGAGAGAATACCTCAACAAAGTGTTCAACGCAAGCAACCCCAAGTATGATTCGTTCATTTTCCTCTTGCACGAGGAACGCGAAAAAGACTTTCCTATCATGCAAGATATAATAACTCTTGGGAAGAAGAACGGGTATAAATTTGTTACTATGGATGAATGCTTGAACGGATACCAACCGGGTACAGCTGTTAATTCTAAAGCATCTGCGCAGAAACTTAAGAGAAGCAGTTCTGCCAGCAATACGCTAACGGTGCCTCTTTCACTTTTAATATTTTTATTGGTAGGATTTTAACAGGATGTATCTTTCAAAGAGACAAGAAGGTGTGGAGGTAGAAATAAAAATGTTCAAAGTGAATGATGTTGTTGTAGTACATACAACATTACTGTTGTTAAACATTATACATGTACAAAACATATCTAGATCCCTATGTTAGATATAAAAAGACTTACCTTATAACATGTATAATACGAAGTTTTCATAATGCAACAACTACGTACTATTTTCAGATACATGAAAAAGCTTATGTTATACTTTAATATTGTTTTTAGATATCATATAGCAAGAAAGTTTTTTATTTTTTTATCGTACACATGTACTATTATTTCAGTGGAGGTGCGATTTATTTGTGCTGAAATTATAAATGTAGGTAATTACTTCTTTTGATTCACGTTTAAGAACTAAACGCTCAGTTAAGATTCTTATTTCCAAAAATGCTCATAAAATTGTGATAAGTACTTATCTTGATATGTATTTGGGATTAGTACAGTTGTATATGATCAAAATACAACCAAAAACCGATAAAATATGAAACATTTTCCCCTATAGTTTTTGATCAAAAACTATTCACACCAAAGTATGTTGTTCCATAACAGCTGTTCCATCGATGAAACTACCGCACTTATCGCACAAATGATTCCTTGTTTATGTTTTTATTTTCACTCATTAGTATTTATAGGTAATGAGTCAATAAATGTTTATGAGCAACAATGTTTGGACTTCATGAGTTATTAATTCAAAAACGTAAATTTGTAATATATTGTATTTCAATGTTTTCTATTTCTTGTGTAGTCTTCACGCATCGGGAGCTTGATTTTATCATTTAAATATTTTGAAATTTGCTCACATGTTATACCAGGCAAAACCTTTTTGTAACGCAAAATATTTTTGGTCAATGATCTAAGCAAATGGTAATAAACAAGATGTTGGGTTTATGATGATATTATTCATATAATGATTGATTGCAACGATATCTGAAATCTGTAAACTGATTCGCTATTCTATTTACATTTCGGTTGATGTTCTGTTGAAATATACTTGCCTATATACATCCAATAATAGTTGTTAAATATTTTACTGGTCCTTTTGCCCTGTTATGCTACCATTTTGCTCACCAGTTCATCATTATAGATCATCTCCATGGTTCTATGCAGTTTTCTAATAAAGCAGATTACGTGACAGCATAACTATCTTTATGACTTTTCCTTCTGTTTCCATTCGTAGATATTTGCGCCATTTTCTCTTATCAAATTAATAAAGTATAAGAACAATGATACTATTGTTATCTAAATATAACTTGAAAAGCACATGATTATCTATAAAATTGTCTCGTTTATAAACATATCTCCTTAAAGATAATCAACAGTAATCGTGGTAAAAAACGGGAAGGTGTTTAATGATGTATACCTGTTAAAATTCTGTATTTTCAATTTAAATTTCTAGGTTCTCCGTTTATTATCGCGTAAAAATCTGCACTACTTGACATTAAAATCTTGTTATGTTATTATGATTTGATTTTCAGCCATCATACTTGAAAATTTCCTATTCTTTGCTTATTTTTTTATCATTTCTCCCAAAAGGACTTTTCAAATGGATTATTGTAAATTTCAAGATCACCATCTTCTTAGCTTGATCAAAGAAACATTTAAAAATACTATGATTATTGCCAGATACATCCATAACTTCACCTTTAACATACTCGAATAATAAAATTATATTTTAATCAGAGTTCGTTATGTTTAACAATATGGCTGTAATAAATCAAATATAAGCGCTAATCACCATCTTTCCAAATGCGTTTACATGTATTCTTTTTATAGACATTATTTTTGGTTCATTGTTCTATAATCGTCTTATAATTCGTCGTCATTCTTACAATTTTTTCTAGGTTAGTTACCTACTTTTTATCACTCATTCATCAATAGACCAGTTTGATGAGCTACTTTGTTCTTGTTTCGTTTCCTCCGAAGTTTTACGTCGCTTTATCATTAACTGTGTTTCATAATCATTGTTTTCCGTTTGTGTCAAATCTTCTTGCCTTATATTTTATGAATTTTTCAATTCTAAATATTTTCTTTTCCGTAGAAATCTTTTTTATATAATCAATCATATTACCTTTTATCCCATCACAACCATAATGAACAATGACAACCATCTTGTAATCAATTTCATATTCAACCTTATTTACGCTTTTTGTCTTTTTAATCTACGTATTTCTCATTACAAATCATTATCTAATACTAATAATTTTCGATCCATCCTTCAACTTTTTTTCTTCTTTCTCTAATACGTCACTCCAAAACAACTTTTTCCTTATACAACTCCTCTTTTTAAATTTTTTTTCTTTATTTAAAGTGTTCTTAGCTTACCTAAACTCCTATTATTTGACTTAGTGTATAAACGATACGATTCCAATAAGTGTATTTCCGTAATAAATACACCATAAAAATATATTATTTCGGTGTTTTTGTTGTCGTAGTTAGTTTTGTTCAAGTTTCCATTGCTTTGCATAGGATAAAATATTTTCATATTAATATGGTATCTTGTGACGCCAATAAACGTATGGCTCGAACGAAATCTGGTTCTAAAATATTCACTTTTCTTCTATAGTTAATTGTTTTTTAAAGCATATTTTTCAACAACAATATGCATTAAACATATCAAATATTGGCTGTAATATTTATCTGCATATTCGAAATATCTTCGTTATCACGATAAGTTGTAATTTTTTCATTTAAATATTACCAAACGTATAACCTTGAATATTTTTTAAAAATAAAATACTTTTCATTCCTTGAACATGCTAATGCGTTCATGAGTTTTTTTAAACCGATAATAGGAATACTAATAGTGCGAAAATGTCAGTGGCTTGCCATTTAACCTCGGTAAGTTACAAAATAATTTATCATCTGTATACTTCATTTTTTGCTGTTTACATTTTTCATGGTAGAGTTTCCTCTTCTACACTAAATACCGAAAAAATCCTAAGCATTTCTCTACTTTCCAACAAACATTTATATAATTCCTTAAATATGTGTTAAACAACATTTTTTGGTTTTTCAAGGAGGGAATCTCTATATTACAAGGTCTTCAGGCGATGATATTAAACAGCGCAAATCGCTAAAAAACGAGTTAACCACATGGAATAGGAACTAAAAAAGAGAAAAATAAATTGTAAAGACAATTATTAACTTGTTCGCCCGTTTCATAAACGGAGTAGCACAGACTGTGTATAATAAAAAATTTTCATAGGTCTTAAATGTATTGAATCTAAGATTTTTTGGTTAAAAATACGGATAAGCAATATTTTATTTAAACAGTGGTTTCCTTATACACATGTAAATCCTCAAATTTTACATAATAACTAGATAAGTTATCTAATGGTTTACCTTCTAACAACTGGCGCCCCAATTCCATATTTCTCTCTGTATTGTCCTCTGGTTCAATGAATGATATATCCTTCTGTACGCTTTTGTCGCACGTTTCGTCTGATGGTTGTAACTTTGGCTTTTTGTTTTTTTAGTTAATACGCTAAATAGACCAATAACAATAGCGATTAGCACAAAAATTCCTACTATAAACCATAAACCCTCCATAGTAAGTTGCATTGTTGGACGTTTATTATCATGCTTGGAATTCATGTTAGATGTCGAAGGGGATCCAGGAGTGCTTGCGATGTTTGTTGTGTTTGTAAATAAGTTATCGATCAAATTCACTATAGTTGTAGTATCGGGCGCTTTGGTTGTTTTTTCAAATATATCCGTGATGTAATTTGTTGTGTTCCTAGTATTAGTTATTTCACTCAGTGTTGATGGTGAATCGGTAGTGCAGTTTATCTCAGCTATTTTATTCGTCATGTTGTTTATTCCTTGGCGTAAATTTATGGAAAAATTCATCACGGTTATGATGTCGGCTTGTATTTATACGATAATTGTTACTAATATGGCAAATTAAAATTATTCGAATAAGTAAAAGACCTCGGTAGTGTGACATGGTTGTCTGGTTGTAGCCTAGAAACTGTATGTGAACCCATCATATCGACAAAATTATTTTTTTTATAGAACGCGATAGCACCTTGAAGGAATAATGTATTATGTTTAAATAGAACGGATGTAAGTGCTACTTCAACATTTGTCAATTCATATAAAACTATATTGATTATTCAAACATTAGATGAGTTAGATATTAAACTGCAAGTGAGTTAAAGTTGATTAATAATAGCCTCATCTCGCAATATCTGCTATTTAAGAGTAATGTAACTATCAAAGATGACCCAGCTTTTAGAAAAAAAATCCGTGAACCAAAGGCCGATGACCATGGTAAACCTCAGCGAACCAGAAGAATGTGTCATGTTAGTGAAGTGTGCAGTGGTGATAAATAAACATGCTTTTGGAAAAAGATATAACCCTCTGGGTAAATGAGGTTAGCTTCTATTATTATCATACTTACACTTTACACAGATTTGATTTTCATCGAGTTGAGTTATCCGGTGGATATACCACAGTTAAATTCAGTCTTATAACCAGTTTATAATTTCGTTCTACAACTAAACAAACTTTGAATATTCGTTCGTCAAAATTTTGCACTCGCATATCAAAATTTTATCTCAATTTAAACCAAGTTTTATATCGAACATATTTGGTTTTAAAACGAATGTTACTCGATAATTAACTGCGCTATCCTTTTTTCGGAAATGGATGTAAAATGGAATTATAAGTTAATGTGGTATTTCATGTTGTAAAATTTCATTAGTATTGTTTAAACACGCATAATTTACAGTTTTTAAATAAACTATTTTAGTCTAATGTAATAATTCATTACACAGTACATTCCTTGTATACACCAAGTTGTTATTGGCTTTTCCCTGATCGCCATTGTCTGCAATGTATACTTTGAGACCATCTGCATGACGTACTCTGCACAAAGCCACATACAATTGTCCATGTACAAAAATGGGGATGTGTAGATAAATACCTATCTTGTTCTTATAATTAAATTTATTTGTCACATTTCCACGCTACTAATAAACATCTATCTTATCAAACGATTGGCCTTGCCACTTATGGATTGTCATAGCAAATGAAAGAATAACTGGAAATTGCCTTCGTTTGAGTATGAACGGCAACTGTGTCTCGCTGGATGCCATTTCACTTCTTGGTATGATTACTCCGTTGCCTTTCTTGTTTTATTATTAT
>JH993971.1:57080-67709 GCA_000316135.1 Trachipleistophora hominis | reverse complement strand
GATGGTAATTTTAACAATAACATTGTAAAATATTATTAATGTGCAGTACATAGTTGTATTCATAAGTTTTTTATACAAAGTCATAATTTTACTCGAGTATTTATTATATATAATGCGATATATCATATCATATTGAGTGATTATAACCTGTTTTTATTTTTTTAGAACTGTCTATTTAGTTTATCAAATATAGAACCATTTCCATGTAAAACAACGGTACAAAAGGCTTGACGTACTTACGTATTAATACTTGTATTTTTATACCGCTATACGTTTTAGCGATGTATTATCTTATTGTATCTTATTATGAAAAATTCGTAGCAAATAAGATCAAATTTATCTATCATACTATAAAAACCATTACATACTAGCTACACTATTCCTTCTATAAAACGGAAATATGAATTATTATGTCTTCGATAGGGCTTGTTCGTCTTTGGTCCTAATTTCAGTTTAAGTCGGCTACTTCAGAGTTTTTTGTATTTTTCAGTAGGGGTTTAAAAATTAATTTTCTGCGACTCCAACAATTCATCTCAACACAATCATAAATGGTTGCTGAATGAATTTGGGAACATGGAAGTTAAATAACAACATATAATTTATCAATAGTAATTTTTATATTTTTTATCAAATTGGTCAATGAGTTTGTAAAGTATTTTTTTGTTAATATTGACAATTTGCATATATATTCATTACCATAACAAAAATTATTTAGCACTCGTGCATGCATTGCCATATTGCCGCAGTATATCATACACATTTAAAATATAAATTTTGAATAAATAAAAACTGTTCAAAAATGTTATACAATGAATATTTTTGTGAATGTCCAAATTAAAATTTAGTATGTCGTATAATTTGAGCTTTCATTTTATTTTTAGTCATAATACCCGTCATATACCTATAACTATGCCTATGAGTGTGCTTTACAGCTAAGTTGAGGCACTTCATGAATAATGTGAAATGTATTATGAAAACAAGAGACAAAAACGGCAGCCTTTTTGTACCCATGAAACGAGATGTGAGAGTAGACTTTGAGCATATAATCGGGTCGAAAAAAAAGAATCTTAACTTAAGAGAACTTACACCTTTTGATTACAGCTATCTCAGAAAAAAGATGGAGGAGGAGGCAAAAATATACGCCGTACACAAAAATCTAAAACAAAGTGAAAAAGTGTTTAGGAAGAAGAAAGTAGTACCTGTGAATGTAGAAGTACCGCACAATCTAAGGACGAAGCTGCTTCCCCATCAAAAACGAGGGCTCGACTGGATGATCAGCTGTGAGCAATCTCCTGTAAGTGGAGGCATTCTAGCCGATGAAATGGGTCTAGGAAAGACCATACAGGTTTTATCCTTGATATTAACCGGCAAAATGGGTGAAACCAATCTAGTTATAGCACCAGTTGTAGCATTGAATCAATGGAAAGATGAGATAATGAAACACACTGTGGGAATAAATGTAGTATCACAAGACAATCAAAAACTTAGGAATGACCAGATCAATGTCATACTTAGCAGTTACGGCAAGATTGAAAGTATTTACAGACGGAATAAAAAAAGCACTGCGCTCGGTAATCCAGAAAAGGAAGAAAACGAGAATAGTTCATGCCATCAACACGTAGAAAAGAACGAGTATCACGATGACATGTTCCTGTTCAGCAAAATATATGAGCTGCACTTCCAGCGAGTTATACTTGACGAGGCACATGCAATCAAAGATTCACGGAGTAGTACAAACGCGGCAATAAGCCGTTTAAAATGCAACAAAAGATGGGGTGTCACAGGAACACCAGTGCAAAACCGGGTGAGCGATTTATATTCGCTCATCAAGTTTCTGAAAATAGAGCCATTAGGGCAATATTTCTGCAAGAAATGCGAATGTGCTTCGTTCGTGTGGCTCAACCATGGAGCACGGAGAGGGTTTTGTTCATGTGGGCATTTCGGATCGCTACATTTTGGCTGGTGGAATAGAAAAATAACAACACCCGTAAAATATTTCGGGCTTACAAGCCGCAATAAAAAAATCTTCAGATTAATAAAACGAATAACAAGCCACTTTATATTACGAAGAACAAAAATTAAATTGGAGAAAGAACTTGGTCTTCCAAGTAAACAGCTATGCATCATTCGTTCGTATTTCAGCAAAGAGGAGAGAGATTTTTACGAGAGCATATATAAGAAAACAAAGTTGGAATTTAATGCGTACATCGGCCAGTGCGATACATCCTATGTGAACATATTTTCACTAATACAGAAGCTGCGGATGGCCGCTAACCATCCATTTTTACTTTCCAAGAAAAATGCGCTAATCTGTTCATATTGTCATGAAGAGGTATTTGAACCTGTGCAATCACGATGTGGGCATGTATTTTGCAAAAAAGAGGCGGAAATGTATTTTTTGGACAATAGAAAATGTCCAGTGTGCCATCTCAAGATCACAATAGATTTCTTTGATGAAAAACTTATGAAAGAATCAAAATATAATGATGAAAACGGTGAAATAAATAGCGGTGCTGACACGAACAACAATATTGCCAATTTGGAAAATGGACATGATACTACTACTTACAGGTTAATTAGCGATGAAAAGGCTGATTTTATGGTAAAAAATGAGAAATATGAGAATAATCAACTTTCATTGATCAAGGACAAGCAACTTATTGAAGAAAACTCGGTGAATGGATATGTTCCTGTGGTTGGACAAGGACGTGATGATACTTTTAGAGGTGTTAAAAGGAGCGTTATAGACGTAAATAATTGGCGAAGCAGCACAAAAATCGAAACATTAATAGAACTTTTGTATAAAATACAGTCAAATGCACGTACTTCGTCCAATAAGTCAATTATCTTTTCGCAATTTGTTAATTTTCTAGAAATGCTATCATGGCGACTTGAAAGAGCCGGGTTTAGATGCGTGAAGATATATGGTTCAATGCCACGGTCGCAGAGAAAAGCAAGCATAGAATCGTTTCAGAATGATTCAAACATCAAAATATTCCTCATATCACTCAAAGCTGGTGGTCTCGCGTTGAATTTGACCGAAGCAAATAATGTTTTCCTAATGGATCCGTGGTGGAATCCAGCGGTTGAGGAACAGGCCATGGATAGGATACATAGGATAGGACAGTTCAGACCAATCAAAATTTACAAAATCATCATCGAGGATTCAATCGAATCAAAAATAATTGAATTACAGAAGAAGAAAAAGGCCTTGTTCAACTCTACTGTAGAAAACGATTGTGGGGCGTTGGAAAAATTGGAACGTGAAGATTTGATATTTTTATTTAACTAAACGAAACGTTAAGCCGAAAATTTAATCAGAAAAATAGAAATTTTTGCATTGTGCCCATTTGTAGTGTTCTGATCATGTCGTAAGGATGGTTCATTGACAAAAATAACGTTTATTGAATCAGTGTATCGAACGCTTAAGCATTGTTTTACTAAACTGTATTCCAGATCTAAACACATTTTATTTTGATCATGTTTTCAGTTACAAATTACTCAACAGGATTTTACCTTTCGCTTTGATTTGGTTAATTAAATACAAATCGGAAGATGATATTAAAATAGGATATGGGGCGCATTTTTTCTTTGTAGATTATATTTATATCAAAAAAACACGCCTATTTCTTTATACTTAACGAAATATTTTTTGTTGTTTGATTTCACAAAAAGTGATTCTTTCCATGAGCAGCAAGATAATTTGTATTTCTGGGATAATAAACTATTCAAAAAACTGAAACTATTGCTAAATTCAACTTAAAATCATTTAAACAAAAGCTATATATTTGAATTACTCTATACCTTTGTGCGATTGTATTCTATCGGATTACAAACGAAGCTAATTAAGCATGTAAAGTAATAAATTAATTGCTTCCTATTATATTAATCCTAAATTTCGTTTTTTTAATGCTAATAGCACCAATACAAGGCAATTCTCATCGATGACAACGGTGTGTTTCTTAATTGAGATTTTCGTGACTACGACAAAGTATCTTGTTAAAATGAGAAAAAGATTGTTCATAAAAATATTTTTACTTAGTTATTCATAGGATTGTGGTAAGTATAAAATCAAATATCAGCACAGATGTTTCAAAATATTTATCAAAATAAAATATTTTTATGGATATAAATACTGTTTATGCTAGACTAAATAGCGTTTTCTAATGTTTTTGGTATAATTACGTATAGGCTACTTCATTATCAAGAGAATTAATAATAAAAATGCTGGAAACAGGTCATTGTTGTGATTTTAAATACGAACACTAGCGCATCAGAAAATGATAACATGATCAACTTGTTTTTTTCAATATTCTTATTTTAGTAACTCAAAAATATTCACACGTTTGATAAAATATAAAATATGTCGACTAATTATTTAATAATTTAATTAATTATAATCACTAACTGTCTAAAGTTAAAATTAACTTCTCATACTTTTTTCGGTTTTAATTTTTCTCTATGATTTATATGGAAAAAAATTTTAAAAATGAAGAAGGCTCAAAAATGAAAAACACAATACAAATACAAGTAATCAAAGTAGCATTTAATTATCCTTTTTTACAGATTAAGTAAATTAAATGCTATGATTAGTTATTCATCAGCCGCTCTCTACATTCCCTAACCTAGTGTTAGTATTTTTCATGGCTGCTATAAGATCCGTCGTACGAATTACGGGAGTTACTTCTATACATGGAATAGTCACGCGCCGAAGAATTATAATCATGATGATGTGTGCTAACAGAATTGCCTCTGGCCATAAAATCCAAATTTATTCTTCGATTTGTCGTATAGTATGACTCATCCTCCCTTCTCTTCGATTCGGCTATAATATGCTCTTTTATACTTTTATCTTTGGCCCGTCTATTCTGGAACCATATTTGAACATTTTTTATGGGAATGCCAATTTTTGCGGCCACTGCTTCTTTGATTTCAGATGAAGGATGATGGTTTATACGATATGATTCCTCCAAGATATTTAGTTGTTCTTCAGTAAGCTTTGTTCTCCTACGTTTAGATGTTTGTGGTTTATTATAACTTCGTAAAACTTCATGTGTAGAGTCAATAAATTTAACAGCTTTAAATGAAGAGTTTCGTCCCATACTACAAGGGCAAATCTTTCTTTATATGCATAAGCTCCTTTAAAATGGTTTATTTCAATGTTTGAATTTAGCAAATTGTAAAATTATAATTTTAATATCGTATTAGCCTATAAAGGTTAATTGTGAAGTTTCACGAGTAAATTAATTCATCACGATTAAAATCATTGGTAATTTGAATAGTAAAATAGTTTGGTGCAACCAATGGCACATGTGAGTGATTTTCTGTTTTTTGATCAAGAAGGAAACAAAGCTTAATTTGAATTGCGCCAAATGATGAGAAGTTTTTTGAAAAAAATATATTTTAAATAAAAATATTCTGACGCCAACAACATGTTCGTTATAAATAGCAAATTGGTACCAGGAACCAACCAATCCTTCGGGTGTGATATAAAATCTAAAAACAGTTTTATAGGATAAAGGATTTTGATGAAGTGATTCAATCAAAGTTGTAATCCATTGGTATGATATATTTGATAAATCAATAAATTTAACTTACTTTCTCGCCAGATGGCGAGTAAACTACTACTAAAATCCCCAAGTTTCTGTGGTTTTTTTACATCGAAACGGGTTGAAAAAATAAATGTCAATTATGGAAAAATCCGCTTTTGCAATAATCCGGTGAAAAAGACAATGCCGTTTGCTATAGTTGAGTAACTTAAAAAAATAAATTGCGTAGTAATCGCACATCTTTGGTATGTTTTAATGTCTTTGATATAAGATTTTTTCTTATAAGCTAAATTTGTATATCTTTTGGTTTGAACGTAGAGGATGGGAATTTTATATTGCCAATAATTATTATTGCACTTATTAAACACTTGCCACCACGCTTCTCGTAGAAAAAATCTAAAATAGATGAATATTATTAGCTAAATGTTTATATTAAATTATAATTGGATAAATTTAGCTATTATTAGAATATTTTGAATTAATAAATGTCATCTTGAAAAATAACACCAATTTATATAATTTCCTCACTCTATAACATACGCATATTTATAGGCGAATATGAGATCAACAATCAGTAATAGCAAAGGTAAAATGTTGTCTAATACATTTCTATTAAAAAAATATAAAACACTTTTCTACAACTAATAATCTTTTATTATTAAACAAAAACATCCGGTTGTTAGTACAAACGTAGGTCATAACGAATTTCAGCACTAGCGAGGACATCTACGAAAAGTTAATCACTTATCCATTAGTAGCTGGTAATATTTTCTCCAAAGACTAATATAGCACTAATGTATATGTATAAAATACAAAATCAATTTTATTTTACGAGTTTATTGTTTTCCATAAGCGTATTATAAATCCTAAAGCAAAGAATGATCTACCAAGTCCTTTATATCAAAATATTTTGGAACATTTATCAAAAAAATTTACTTTTATATCTGAAACATGATCAAATCACATAATTTAAACATGAATGGAGTCTTTAAAGAATATATTTCAAACATCCGTTTCCTTTACTATGATTTGAATGAACGTCGTTATTCTATCTGAATCATACAGATTTTTTATTTATTGAAAGTATACCATATCATTTAAACCATACTCGTATCCTATCTCGCCTTATACTAGCAATAAAGGCATGAGAAAGACGTGGAATGGAATAAACTAGATTCAATTTACCGAGTAAGTATTATTATAACTTTGATATATTATATAACAACAGCCAGATCATTCTGCCGTCATCAATAATTATATTAAACTATCGAAATACACTAAAACTATGGTTAAAACGGAGATATCATTGTTGGTATACTTCTACGTTTTATTGTTAGATCTATTATGAAACAATAAATCTCATAAATATACAAAATAATTGTACTAATGGCAACTTAACCATGCCAAAATATATTATTTATAACTGTTTTATTGTATAATTCGTAATATTGGAAATTAAATGGTGCGTTGTTCACTGATCAAATTAATTTTAAATTTCTTGCCCCATTAAATGCGACTTGTCGTGAAAAACTTGCCCCCAAAAATAACAGAAAATGATATAAAGGCCATTTTCAGAGAGTATGGTACACTCACGGACGTTTTTCTTCTGAGAAGAAATGCCTCACTTAATAAAGGTGTATGTTTCATAGGTTATAGCAAGGAAGAGTATGCCAAAGAAGCAATCAAACAAAGACATGGGAGTTACATTGAAAATAGGAAAATAATAGTTGAAATGGTCAGAGATGACAAGTTAAAGCGGTTGAAAATGGAGTTGAAAAAGATTGGCAGTGGTTCCAATCCTGAAGAAGAGGACGTATCCGTTGAGGTAAAGAGCAAATCGTTATATTTGACAAAACTGCCGGTTATAGTAAGCAAGGAGGATATCGTAAACTATTTTAGTGATTGTAATATCAAAAATATTGAAATGGTTCTGGACGAGAAAACGGGTAACTTTTACGGTCATGCAATAGTTACAATGGATGATATTGAGAGTGCCAAGAGAGCGATAAGACAGAAAGACGTACTGCTAGGGCGCAGAATTCAAATATCATTCTACAATGAACCACCATCCAAGAAGGAATATTATTCAAAACTATTTTTTAATTTTGAATCGGTGGTAGAATCTATCTGCAGCGAAGAGAAAATTACAAAAAAGGAACTGCTGGACTTAAAGGATGAGAACTTGGGCACACGCATATCATTGATTGAGACTCATCTTGTTGAGCAGACACGCAGGTTCCTAGAGAACAATAATATAAACCTTGACAATTTAACGGGTAAGGTAAATAAGAAAGTGCTTATTGTCAGGAACAGCAATCTTTTATCCTTAAATTTCAGAAATTGCAATGTGAAAGTGGCACCCTCCAAGTGTCTAGCCCTTCTTGAATTTAGATCTGAAGAGGATGCCAAAAAAGTCTATGATGAACTTCAGTATAAGAGAGTAAAAGATAAGGCAATATATGTTGATTTTCTACCAATATCTAAAATAGAACGCAAGGAACTTGAATTTACAAACAAACTTATCATCAAAAACGTGCCATTTCAAGCTAACAAGGAGGAGATTAAACGTATACTTACAACACAGGTTAAGCTGAAGGATATAAGATTGCCAAAGAAGAGAGATGGAATGCATAAAGGATATTGCTTCGTTACATTGAACAGTCCTGAGGATGCCAAGATAGTTTATCAATATTTTGGAAACAATACGCATTTATACGGTCGGCGACTGGTCATTGAGCCCGCGCAAGAATGAGAGGATGATGAGATCTACCAATGCAGTTTCTATTAGAGTTCTCAAATAAAATTAAGAATGGTTTGTTTAATATTTTTACGATATTAACCGGCACGAAACACTTCTTATGTTATATTACCGGTATTTTACGTAGTTATCATTCAAATAACCGATACAGCATGTTAAAGAAATATAAATAAAAATTTATAGCCTAAGTACGTGGTTAATACCTTAACTTGCAAGTTATTCGTCAAATTTTTAATTTAATTTCCTACTGCAACATTATCACGTGCAAAATTGGTTTGTAGTACATTTTTGATTCTTTTTGTTAAATTTACTACTCCCACATCAATGTAGGATTAGTGCATTCAACGTGTGAAGTACACCTTAACACTTAAATATTTATAAATCAATTATAAATGTGTTAAACACCTGATTAAGAACTACAACTATTCGTAAGTTGTCAAAATCTGCTAATAAACATAAAATCAATAACATAACCCGCACGTAAATAGTTTGTAATTGTTTATTCCATCTTCAATCTTTGTAGTTCTTTTGGTATATTATTAAATGTAAGACTTGTGTGCTATAAGGAGTTAATTCTTAATTAATATATAACATTAAATGTTATCTATAAACTATCACATGATTCTAAATTACCCGCTCTAATAAATTAGTTCATAACGCTGAAATTCAGTATATATGAGATAAATCGTAGAGAACAATTGCATCTGGTATATTTTAAAGTGCTTCGAATAATCGTTGACTAAATCTGAACGATATATTCACATCATACATATTTTTAAAGTGCTTCGAATAGTCGTTGACTAAATCTATACGATATATTCACATCATACGTCTTTTTAAAGTGCTTCGAATAGTCTTTGACTAAATCTGAACGATATATTCACATCATACATCTTTCTATACACCGATGTAATAATATCTCTACATATGTTACCTGTGTTATATAATAATGTATAATATGATCAACTTACAGTCACTATTCTATAAATATACAACTCAAAATACATCCAACAGGCGTATTTCGCATGTTATCCATACAGTTTTCCTAAAAATATTAACATTCCATTCCATTTCTAAAATATAAAGTTAGTGTAGAGTTTTTAACAATATTTAGCCACAATTAATTTTAACTTTTACTTTGTTCCAACCTTTTACATACCTTTAATCTATCGGATTGGTGTTAAAAAGTTAATCCTGTAAAGAAAGTGATATTACAGCTGGACCATCACAATAAAAAATTGCTGAACGTATTTCAGAACATGATAATTGCGTAAAGATACGAAAATTGTATTTCTTGTAGAAATTTCAAACCAATTATTTTGTTATTCTTGAACTGATGAATATCTTGTGAATTATATTTTCATTGATATGAATGGATGTATAATTTAAAAAACACAAAACCAAATTTACAGTATCCCACGTATATTTTATCTCTACAATATTCTCTGTCTGTCTCAAATCTCAACTTTTAATCACTGCCAATCTGCTTTTAATAGATTCTCCTATAACAGTTTGGTACTTTTCGTGTAAGAAAGTTGTATATAAATACATCTGTAACATTGCCAGTACTTTGTCTACCAAACGGTGATTTTATTATTATCTCACCTATTTCAGTATTTCCCATCCCCTTCTATCCTAATATGTGATATTAAACCTCAACATAGAACGATTTTCTTTCCAAATCTAACCATCCATAAAATATTAAAATAAATTTTACCCTGCCATGGAACTTGATTACTATTTCTATCCCGATGAATATCTTGATTATGATTTAGGTGACCTAAGCATTCCTGTTTCAATTTTCTTTGATACGTGCGATGATGAATTAGACGACTATCCTTTGCCGCATACTAAAAATGAAAAGTTTAAGCTTGACTTTGGAATATCGAATTTTAACATAAAGTAAATAAAATGAACATAACTGAGTACAAATATGATTTAGACCGTAGATGGTTTGTATTATTACATTTTAATGAGAAAGGGCTCTTTACACTTCATTTTTAGTTCTTTTATAACCTATCCTTGTTGTCTCAACGAAGGATGTAATGGAAGCAATAAATACTACAACCTCCACAACAAGCTGTTATGAGAGAAAAATCACCCGACTGCACGATTGAAAGGTTATCAACCTAATTGTTACGACTATACACTGTTAATCTTTACAATTTAACCTTATTTCAACATTCTTGTTGTTGTCAAGTGTGAATAATCACAGCTTGTTGTACCAGAAGAGTATGTGATGTGATATGGTGAATAAGAAAACGTACTTTGAAAAGATTTGCCGTGTATTACTGGAGTGAGATGTTTTGAAAAGATTTGCCA
>JH993971.1:32992-57063 GCA_000316135.1 Trachipleistophora hominis | reverse complement strand
CTATTCTCAATAAATAAGACGTTTTGATGGCAACTAAACGCTATTACACAACAGTCAGCCCGTATTAAAAAACAAATTAACGTATTCATACTGTAATAGACCGTTCTAAGATATGACGATGCCATTATACCAGAAATAACACCAAATGTAAATGAAAGAGATACACAAATCTGATGAATACCTTACATTAGCACGCAGACCTGCTTAAGCAAAGAAGTAAAAAATATTATCAACAATTACAGAAGAGATCTAAGCAACAACGTACAATTTTACAAATATCAACGTAAATTAGTTTAAATTTTACTTTTATCAAAGGTTAGAAAACTGCTCTCGTAAACCTTCATTATCCTCGAAATATTGGGGGGATCAAAATAGAACTGATCAATTCTACTAACATCACTCTCAATAAAACAGTCCACTGTCTCTCTGTTATGAACACTGCAAAACACGTTCACAATGTTTCTGTTAAGGTACATCACATCGCCTTTAAACAACGTATCAATGAAGGACGCGTATATTTCTATATAGGTCTGTTTAAAACAGAGTATGTAAAGGAAGTACTGAGCGCTGCTTAAATACAGAAAGCGGTTCTTTAGGTCCTTGAAATACTTGAAGAAGCACGCTATGGCCTTCTGCACCAGGCTCTCGTCCATCCTCCTTCTCACAAGAAATGAGGAGAAGTACGCGATATAATGGGCAGAGAGCATGTGATTCCGCTTCAGTGCCGATAGAAAATACACAAGCACGTCCTCAGTGTTCATATTGTACATCAAAAACTGCATGTAGCGTGTCTTAGACGTAAATACGTACTTCTCAAAAACATTGAAAACGCCCTCCACCTCGACATTCTTAAAGAAACTGTCGAGCTTTAAGAAAATGTTGGTGAATGTCTGTATTTGTTCTCTTAACGTTTTATTTTTATCGCTGCTTATCGGCGTAGGATACATCGAGTCTATTTCATTCCAATCCTCCTCTGAGAGAGAATCGTACTCCGATGCGATATTTACGTCAATTTCGACCATAAAATCGACGATCCTTACCAGTAAAGACTTACGCAGCACCGGATCGTACAAAAGCTCCACACAATCACACACACTATTTATGTTTGCAAACAGATCCTTCGTATTCTCTAGAATCGCAATTTTCTCTTTGTTGGAGAGTTTCCGATCTGCTGACAAATTGCTCAACACGGGATAGACCACCCTCGTCTTCTTACTCTTTGTCTGTGCGTTTGTACAGGTACTATCCACCATCTTACGTCCACCACTACTCGAACCGTCCACACGTCTCACGGTCTTTGGCCTGTTCGCAACTTTGTTTGTTTTTCTGTCACGACGGGCCTTTTTAGCGTTATTGTTCTTCCTCACCATTTTTTACAATTTGTAGGGCCAAAAATTTAAAAATTAAAAAGTACTAGAAAACGTCTACTTTATCACATGATAATAAACACGGAGATGCACGCGTTAGGAATGCTCATTACGTTGATGGGCCGTTTTTACAACAACTTGTTCGTGTGTATTGATTTTCTAGCAACGGTCATAATGAATGATATAAGAAGGAGAAAAACATAAGGTTGGATTGAGATGCGCTACATTGGCACTGATTGCCATTGAACAGCCTGTAAAGGTACAGATTATTACTTAGCTGGTCAAATAAGGAAGAGATATGAAAGGTAAATGAAAAGGAATATTCTTTTATTATAGCCACAGATTATTCTGCTGAAAAATAAAAATGAGTAAAACAGAATGATAATGTTATATTTGTCTTTATTACAATCTTATGGTTGCATTTCGTTTATTTTTCTACGAATAAAATATAATTATTATAATTTTAGCAAACAAAAAAGATTCTTTTTAATCTGGTGCTAACGACTCTACCACTGACATAGCATGTAATATTCTTATTTTTAAAAAAGGGTTTTTAATTATTCATCTCTCATACACTCTCTGATCCGCTGGGACTAACGATAGTAAGGCATTATTAACACCAGAAGAGTGTGTTTGATTAGGTAAAAATACAAAAGAGATAATTAAAATAATTTTTAATAGAAAGTAGGGCATTATTATTAAAATACATTCCGTGCTGTACACAGTAAAAAAGCGTTCATTAATGAATCGTATGTTTGCTCTTAAAAAATATTAATTGGCTGCATTACATATTTTTGTCTATCCTACGCTCTTACGATGCATGTACCGTTAATTTTCAAATTAGAATGTCCAAATTTTTCTTATGAATTTCTATACGTAATAAATTATTTTTTTTCAAAAAATATGTTTAATTATCATCACTGCATAATTCATTTTTTCTTTAAGTAATAAACTAAAATTTAATTTATGCGGCTTAAAAAAGTGTAAATATTTTTTATTTATAAATAATTGTATTAGAGACATTCCATTCCTTACCACCTATAAAAACATACTGTTCTAACTTAAAGGGTCTCCTCTGGTCTATATAGGCATGATTCAAAAAGAAAAAGATAAATTAGCCTTATGCTGCATTTATACGATAGAATATATAAATTAATAAACATAATCGTTGAAATTAGCTGCTATCCCTGTTTGTTTATGCATTTTAGTATAAAATGGAAGAAAATAAGAAAATGCATGAATAACATGGAGCACCTCTTCCTGTTTGTTTATGCATTTTAGTATAAAATAGAAGAAAATAAGAAAATGCATGAATAACATGGAGCATTGCTTCAAGCTTCCGATACGCAGCACAAACACAATTGATAAACTGTTAAACTACGTGAATAAAAATAGAACAAACAAGCAAAGCGTGTACCAATACATCATCGATGAACAGATAGATTTAGGCATTCGTCTAGACGAGCTGACAGACTCAGAGCATCAGATAAAATTTGTGATGCTGCTGCGCAGAATATTACCCAACAATGAGTTCATGAGTATATTCAACGATTGTGACGTACAAACACTCGGAATGGCGTGCAGGAACGTAAGATGGTACTGCTGCGAATTGCTAATACGTTATAACAGAACAACAAAAATATTCGGGTACAGGTTGAACGGGTACAACATCTTTGCAGACCAGAACTGCAGAACAAACACAAGTACCGGTGTTTTATACGTGTTTTTCAACCATTCCGATATTAAACTGTACGACAATAAGAAAATAATACCATTATCGTATAAAACGTTGCTTAAATACACCGTTGACGCTACAAAATTAATTTTATACAAGGAAAGGATAAGAATTGAACTTTATATCAAAGATATTTGCAGTTACACGATTGATGAAAAGTTTACGGAATTAGGAATTACAAGGGCAAGTGTTCCTGATGGTAGAGCATGCAGTGACAGGGAAATATCGAATGCTATGAAAGTATCTGTGCCTATTAAAAATATTTACATGAAAAGCAATGAATACACGTGCAATGATAGTATTGAACGTAATTTGGTGCACAAAAAGGTTCAAGTGGGTGATGGATTAGAGTTTACCATCACTTCAAAGCTAAAACGATCTGTTCACTTTGATTTTCGGAAAGCTTTCGATGATTCTCTGAGTGATTCTTGTTCAGGTAACAATGACCAGATTAATATACGATCTGCAGACCAGAAAGTAAAAGAAGAAAATGAACTAGCTGTGGGCACAGTAACTGCAAATACAAAATCAAGTAATGAATGTGTTATAAAGGACTGTATAAAGGCTAACAAAAACATATTAAGCCCTGATAACACGTGTTCGTTAAATAATACCGGAGTGATAGGAGAAAAAGCAAAGATGCACCGGGAATGTCTCTCTGAAAAGAAAACAAGTATTGAACAAGATGCTAAAGAAGACGCAACATGTAAAACTGATAAGACTGGAAATGAATCGTTTCTTAACTTCAATTCTTGCACTGATGAATCTGATCATGAAGTAATTCACAACGGTGATAATAAAACAGACAAAGCATCGAGTAATGCATCCTTAATCAACCACAGCATTGTAAGTGAATGTAAAAGTGAAACTTTTGGTTCTGATATTAATAAAATATTCGGTGTTAACATAAGAAATGAGCATCTACAATCGTTTCATCAAGCAGATCAGAACGAAAGGGAGGAAAACAACCATTCGCGGTCTTTAAGTACCAAAAAATCAGAAAATATTTTCAACAGTTGCCATATAAAAAGCAGCAGCTCCTTTAAAGCGACAAAACGGAGAAAGAGCCAAAGAAAAAAGAGAATACTGTTAGAAAGCGTATCATACACCACCAAACACATGATGTATCATCAAAGTAACGTACGTTCTACCATTACCTCCAACGGTTGTGCAGAATTAGTTAAAGATACGGCAACAAAGGAGAACACAAAATACAAAAATATAATTTATGAGTACATGAGCAATTATAAAAATATGATGTATGGTGCGATGAGTGCAGTACGAAAGGATCTTAAAGTACTTTCTAAAGGAATCAAGTACCTCATAAATTACAAAATAAAATATAATTAGATTATCTGGGGAACAATTGAAATAAGCATATAAACTGATCTGAACACTTTCACGAATCCTTGGTAACGTACAATAGACCAATTTATAGATGATAATGGTTTATATCGTTGTATAGATTAAGAATAACGATTAATTGAGAATATTACAGTACTAATACGTAGTTGAAATGCAATATATCAACATTATCGTTTCTGTAGGACTCATTAACCGTAAGAGTTCAATGTTTAATTAATATATCATTTCTTAGTGTGTAGCTGTTAAGAACATTACTTTTATTTATGGTTTAAGTCGACGTAAGGATTATTTAACAATGTTTTTATTCTAATAGATGACCAGATAGCACTCTGAGTACATATTCGACGGTAAAACTTGTAAAATATGCTTTTATAATGCAATGAAAACTTAAACAGGTATAAATAGAATATAACTGCTGCTTAAAGAGGATACTTCATTTAATATTGATACGAGGAGGTAGTTATAACAATAAAAAGACAACCTGTGAGCTGATTTGATTGGTCAGATGAAAAAAAATATAAATATATTATTTCGTCTTTTCGTTACTATTGATAAGTTATATGTTGTTATGCAATTACTATGTTTCTAAACTCGTTCAGCTGTCATTTGTGGTCGATCTTTAATGACAATGCTGTGATCGGCTAAAATTAATTTTTGAATCTCTAATGAAAACTGCGAGCGTTGAGAACGTTATAAAAATTATGAATGATCATAATATTGAGATATAACAATTTATTCCACTGTTTTGTAAACATAATAGCGAAGACAGTAGTTCTAATAGCAACCTTTAAATATGATGCTGTATGTTAGGCAAACATAGTTTAATGTGATTCATTGACACGTATTACCATGGTAATATTATGATTATTGTTGATTTTAATAACAAAAACTCGTCATCTTTTGCATTCTATTCTTTCTCGTAGTCTTCAAAATCAAAGGCCTTTCTAGCATTCTTTAATTCTTCATTGGTCAGTAATAAGTCCTTAACCCTCATGTATTTTCTTCTATCTTTCTTCAAAATGTACAACAAATCATCAGTTTTCGTTTTTCCTTTTATTCTCGCCATATTCTGCGTTTTAATGAGCAGATTCTTAAGATAACCTAGTAGATAATCGTGTAGCACATCAACCGTATCATTTCGTGGTATTATAGTGTCACCAAAGCCGTACATCATCAGCTTTAGTTCTTTGGTGAACAAAACTTTTTTCTTCTCCTTCATGATGGGTAAACCGATATTTTAGATTTCATGCAAAGGCTTGCTAACATTACGAGTACAACCATCGCTAATAAATCGTGTAATGCTGTAAAAGTTTGAACTACTGCAAATAAATTTATTTGCTACAAACACGCGATTGATCATTACAATGTTGAAATCAAAAATAAAGGCTTTTACGATCAAGGTTTTATTTATTAACCAGAGAATTATGTAAGAATATTGAATTAACACTTATTTCGGCTTATTCTATGAAACAAAGGTCGGTGGTCATGGATGGTCCCAGAAGAGTGTGTTTGGTTAGGTTGTGTGTATGAAGGAGATAATTAAACAAACTTTTAGTAAAAAACAATTTCTGTTTATTATTGCACTTTATTTAATGGTCGTAAACATTTAACCTAATAATACCAGGTGAAGAAAATATTTATGTAATATCACGATTAATAAATAATAAACAGCACTATAGCGGTATATGCGAATTCATACCAATTATGTTGTATGAGATCATACCTTGTTATTGATATGTTACCATTGCCTGGTTATGAGCATATACAAGTTGGAATAGAATATTCAATAATAATTCGGGTTATATTGCGTCACAAACATAAAATACGAGTATACTGGTAAAAAATTACGGAATAAACAATGATACATGGTAAATTATGGTGCTTTGCGATGATTTTAAAAACGGGATTTTTCAAAAAAAGAATGGCTTGAATAGAAGGGAATGACTGATCATATTAACGATGAATAGGGCAAACGAATCATGATATAAAACGAATCGTGATATAGATTCGTAGCTTGATCGGTACGAATTGACCAGAAGGGCATGTAGGAGGCGTGACGAACAAAAAGACCAATGTACTTAAAAAACAATCGTGATACAGGCAAAATACCTTATATCGTAACACAAATTATCATCAAAATCATTTAAAATATTCTTCCATTTGATTAATCACATTTTTCGGCAAAAAACCGGTCGCCTGCTGTTTTAACTTTGCTTTTTCACTCGCGCTCATTTTAGACGTGTCTGCGTTCAAAAGATTCATAAACCCTTGGTTGTTGCCAAGTTTCTTCATCAAATTTGACATCATTTCAAACTGCGCTACCAGCTGAAGAACCAGTTCTGGCCTTGTTCCGCTCCCCTTTGCAATTCTAGTCACTCTCGTCGTCTCTTTCTTCAAAATTTCGCCATCTGAGCCAAGCTCTTTTTCGGTCATTGAATCAAAGATGCAAACCATCTTCCTGAGCACTCCCTCATCGGATATCGGAAGGTTACCCATTCCCGGTATCATTTCCATAACCTTGCTCAGTGGGCCAAGTGACATCAATTGCTGAAGTTGCAGATTGAAGTCTTTGAGCGTGTACTTTCCGCTCTTGATCTTGTTTACAATCTCTCGCTCATCTATCTTAAGGTCTTTTATCTTCTCTGCCAGTCCTTCTAAGTCTCCCTTTCCCAAAATTTTATTTATAAATCGTCTTGGACTAAACACGTCCAGATCATCCATTCCCTCGCCGTTACCGATGAACTCAATCGGGCATCCAGTTATTGCAACCGATGAAATGGCACCACCCGCTTTTTCAGCACCATCTACTTTTGTCAGAATGATGCTGCCCAGGTTTACCTTTTCTTTAAATCCCATGGCCTGGTGCTCAGCACTCTGTCCAATCCCCGCATCCATAACAAAAACAATGTTTTCAGGTTTTACAGCGCCCACTATCTCCTCCATTTCATTGAACAGATCATTTTCTTGTGTATGCCTTCCGCTTGTATCAACCAGAATGACCTCAAACTTGTCTTTTCGGAATTTTTCAACGCCCTCTGAGGCAACCTTAACCGGGTCTGGATCTGCACTACCGAAGTAAGGAACATTAATCTTCAGCGCATTCTGCTTTATCTGGTCAAATGCACCCGCTCTAAACGTGTCAGCACACACTATACCTGCTTTGTATCCTTTCTTTTTGTAAAAATTGGCATATTTACACACCGTGGTTGTCTTGCCTGCACCCTGTAGTCCAACAAACATAATTACCTGCGACTTTCCCCGTTTAACTTTATAAGGCTCGCATTTTGGATCGACAAGATTCACAAGCTCGTCAAAAATGGCATTATACACCCACTTCGCCTTATTTATCCCGGGCTTCAGTTCTTCAGTTTTTAATTTGCTGTCCAAATTAATTTTGAGCTGTGTTACGCATTTTGTGCCTACATTGTTTTGTATAAGCTGCCTTATAATTTCCTTTATAGCAGCTTCTATTCCCTGATCAGTTACATCCTTTTTAAATAAATTCTGTAGTGTTGAATTAATCGATTTACCAAGATCAAAAATCATTCTCAAGGGATGTAATTTAATTTTTTATTTATTTGAAACGAGAAACACTTTATTACACGGGACCTATCACAAATTTTGTTAAAAAACGACGTATTAGAATGGAGAGAGATATAATGAACGTATCATAATATGACAGTTAATGTGAACCTATGCCTGATAGAAAACACTTTTTGATGTGTATGATAGGTCGGTTGATAATTTTAGATTTAAACTATTTTTATAAAACATGCACTATGTGTTATTTACTATGAAACCTGGTGATATTAACCAAGCATTATTAGATAAATATTTCTGTGAATGTTCTTATTGGTTTAATAAAGGGAGATTACATAAGAAAGTATTAAAAGTATATAATTAACAGAGATTACTGCATAATATCTTCACAGTTTGTAATAACTAGACCTATCGTCTTTAATAGAAACACAGAATTGTCAATTCTTATTATAAATCTTTCAAATGTACGCTATAAAATATTATGTTAATACGCTGCAAATTACATATTCTGAAGATGTAAACGGAGTTTAATGGCGATTAAAATCTTGTAACAACCGCAGCACTATGATATTTACAGTTAGCATTTAATTTAGAATCGTTAACAACAATAATCTTTTATTTAATTTACGAGACACCGCTTCAGAACTACTTCAGTGGTTGAACATACCTCTGCATCTCGGCTTTCAACCACTTGCAAATTTTGGGAATCGTAAACCAGTAAAGATGAACTATCACATAATCTTTTCGTATTACAGCAATTTCTCTCTGATTAGGCTCACTAAAGCCATTCTTTCTTTACGATCACCCAACAAATCCTGAATAGCGTTATCTTTTGCTGCAATTTTTCTGATTAGCTTCTCATCATTATTATCAGTAATTAGCAGCCGTTTTACCAACATATCCCTTTCATTTATAAGGTCTAATATCTTTACATCACTAGGATCAGAAAATTTTAAAGCGGCATCTTTGTGCACTTTTAACCTTTTCTTAGGCATATCGATATTTGTCTCCTTCTCATCATGTTTTTGTGGTGATACAGATAGATTTTTACCAAATTCGAACACGTTATCAGCTTTCTTTTCCAATTCCAATTTCATGGTATCATTTTTTGCAATTTCGTGTTCTTCAACACTCTCTTTAGCGGACCTACTCGTTAATGGCACATTTGCATCGGATTCGGCCTGTACTATATTGGTCATATTACTCTTCTCATTATTATTTGCACTACAACTCCCCGATAGCACTTTTTCGGCGCTATTTTTGTTTTCAATCTCCCTCGCAGTTTGCTCTGCACTGGCGACAAGATCCGGCATGTACTTTTTCGCCAAGTCATAATAAATCCATTTTTTGCAGCTCTTCCCTGCATTTGCTTCTTTCATTTTCTTATTAAAACTCTTCATAAAATAACTGAACATAGTCTGAGCTACCGATGGATCATCTACCTCGTCTACTTTTTCTGCGATGTTTTTCCACAACAAGTCACGTTTTTTCTTATCTTTGCTATTCATTTCAAAACTTTTGTTCGTTTCCGGATTCAATCGCAACATGAGTATTTTATCCAAAATTTCACTTTTGTTTTTTTTGTCATAGGGAGTTAATGAATTCTGGAACTTGAATAAAAAAAAGAATTAAGATTAGCGAATGTATTTAACAATACATTTGTGATGATCCATCGTTTACATCATATTGACATGCTTTCGTGTATTTAAACGCGTTTAAACGTATTTTTTAGAGAGAGAAAAATATCACCCGACTGAATAGACCAAATCTGTATATTTTTAGTTATTTGTGCTTTGGCTTGGAATATTATTTTTAACTATCTTGGGAACATTAACTCAAGTGGTTTGACATTTGATTTTTTACACCTGCTGATATAACCTTTGGCAATCATAAAATGGTAGACATAACACAAACAATCAACAAATAAACCATATACTCGTGTGTTTTTATCAAATGCGTGTTTTATTCTGTTAGTACACGTAAGGTAACTCTTTTATATTTGTACTGAACATTCTACACGAAAAACATGCTTGATCGTTTGTAGTAATCTTTTACAAAACAAGTAGAAATAACCATAAAGCATGAGTGTCCTATCATGTCAATTCAAGTCAAATTTTACATCTCGGTATTTTAAAAATGTATTGATACAGCTTGGCCATGTCAATTATTCTAGGAATACTTGCTATTCTTTCGTATAACCAGGTTAGTTCAACTGTTATGATACACACCGGGAATAGCTTTCTCGCAAATTATAATAAGAGTTTGGCGAATTCGAATCAAAATGTATGCGGAGACAAATCTAATAATGAGTTAAATGGCGAGAAACCAGGAGAATGTAAATACGTACGAATTACAGTAAGTACAGATATGGAGCAGTATATTAAAGGCACAGAATTAAAACAGTTAAGGGGTTCATTTGGACCTCTAATTCGTCAACCAGTACTCGTAAATATTGATATTAAGCACAGATCAGCCGAAAATCGCAAAAAATGTATATTGTATTATCAACTGTATATTACTAAGTTATCACTGTTAGAGGTACAACTTAATTATAATTCATGGCTTTTAGAACAACATAGCTATTACCTTAGGCTTATAGCGACGCTGAGTGAGTTGATTACCTTGAAGTTAAGAAAAATAGCGTTACAGCTCATTCTACTAATCAAAAAATTATGTAAGCTAGTAGATCTGTACATAAAAAGACTGTCAGATGAAATAAATGATAAACGAAAACATTGTATACCATGTGCAGATGATGCCCCACTAGTTGATAAACTAGTTTGGCTCAGGTTGATCAAAATGGGTCTAGAGTTGTTGGAAATGAGTATTATTAATTCGGATATCTTGGGTACAAAATCGAATTATTCGTCATCTGCAAGCTATGGGAAAGACCACGGTTCAGTTTTTCCGAAGGATTACAAATATACTCCTGATAAAGAAGTTTCTCAAAATTTATTAAGCAAAGATGAGAAATACACACAAACTGAAGGAAGTGAACATGCAGCTGAAATTGATGTGTACGCTGCAGGAAACAAGCTCGAAAATTGTTCAGACCTTGTTTCTTCTAGCTGTTCACAACGAAATGAATTTATTCAAGACAATGATCGTGTGTCAAAATCGAGAGCTAATGTTGGCAACGATGATGCATGCAAGGCGAACCCAATAATGAATTTTAATGATACAACGAATACCTCCATCGAAGAATGTGTTGGTGGTAAATATGAAATGTTAAGGATAACTTTGCATATTACTTCCAAGGACCAGGTATATGAAAGAACGGAGACATTCGTTGGCAGCAAATCCTTAACTAATTATTTTGTTCACGAGGGTGCAATAGGAAAGTATGAGAAATGCTACGAATCTCCTCGAGTCACGGAATTGGTAAATGAAATAAAAGAAGCACAAAGATGTTGCTGTTCTACAAATTGTTGTACTAAAAGTTCTGCTGAATCAACGGCGGGGGATACAAAGCTGGAAGATGAACATATTTTAGTTGACGAACAGACGAAAAATAAGAAGGGATCAACTGAATCACGGGCTAAGATAAATAGCGAATCAGTGTACCAAAAAGGGACGAAGGCGGGAAAAGTAAAGAAAATAATAATAGTGATATGCATATTGTGCCTACTTATAGTTGTACTCGCATTTTTATTAACGTGTATATACCGTTGGAAACAAATAAAAGAGCTGCTGGATTAACAATAAACGGCTTTTAATTTTCTTTTAGGTATTTTTTTATTAAAAGTTAGTTTAATTATCACCTTATAACATACCATCTAATCAAACATTTTTTTTGACTAAAAGAGTTTTATTTAAAAATATGGTGACTAATCTTTCATTTTATTATCATCAATAGCAACATATCTTTCCTACCTGCTCATTGTTAACAGCAAAAATAATAAATCCCTTTTCCTGGCCCGCTAGGGCTTCAACCATGGCCACCGGCTTTCGGTTCATGGAGGTCCTGCACAGCTCACCCAACAAACACGTCCTACATGGCCAAAACCTGAGTTTTGTTTGGTGAACCATGGACGTAAATCGAAGTATGTCGCATAACGCAACTAAGCTTTTATTTGTTGACTCATACATTTTACGTACACTCTTTTCTTAGATCTGTTGAGTTCGACTATGATCACCGATTTTAATTCTTCAATGAACTTGCGTACAATAACTACAGACTTTACTAAAAATGTTTTGATAGATTAACCTATAAATCGTCACATAAGGATCAGCATAAAACAGAACCATGCCGGTAGTTTACCGATAATCCAGTGATCAGAAAACCTTAATATATTGTTAAAATCACAGTTATATGGTGATAAATCACATCAAAGATGTTTTGTAAACCTTAAACTAAACCTTTTACTTAATAATCTCTTGGGCTCAAAGAAACTACAGTATTACCTATTTCAGCCGACAGTTCATCAAGCGAGAAAATATCAATAAAATTGGAAAGAAAGCATGTAAACGTTTTAAACCGAACTACATTCGTGTTATAATTCTCAGTAAGGAAGAGTTCGTTGTTCAGCTCGTCGGAATCGATTATCACCAAACGTTTTAGCTTCAGTTTCTTTAAAACAGGTACATTAGCCTTCGAGAATGCATTGGTATACGTAATTTTCAAGCATTCAAGTGTTTTGGGCAGATTGAAAAAATTCTTAGTATTAGTGAAAAAATCAGCATCTACCACGAATGTCTTTAAAAACTTGTGTTCGCGAAAAGCGATCGCTTTGTCCCGTTTAGCCGAGCAGCATAACTTAGGACACGTGAATAAGGGCTTTTGTCCTTTTAACATAGACAAGGTTGTGATGTTATTCGGCAGGTGCTCGAGAACCGTCTTGTCAACATACTCGTAGTCGAGTATGAGCGTTTCCAATGCAACAAAATTCCGCATCTCTTTCATACTCCGTACGGATGGTTTAAATCCGTACAACGAAAGGCTCTCCAGAATGTTCTCGGTTGTGCTGGTAAAGATAGGCCTGATCAAAATGTTCATAATTCTGTTAAAAATCTTTTCGAAAAAATGGTCGTCCTCGTGGCTAGATTCGCGAACAATTCTTTCTATATCACTGTTATTAATATACTTCAACTCTTTGGCGTGAGCAGTCCATTTATCAGTAATCATATCATCCTGCCTGATACCTGCATTAGGTGCTCGATAAGAGTAAAGAGTCAGCCTTTTCACGTTCCTACATGCAAGCAATAGCAATGGAAAATAACGATCATCACCATTATAAACGAGCACGAGTTCCTCAACATTGCTAAGATCAGGAAACTCTACCCGTATGTCACTCAATGCTCCTTGCGGCTGATAAACGAGCCTTTTTAACTTTAATACCTCAGAAACATCAAATGTGCCCGCGCAGTTGATCAGCGAAACGCTCTCGCACTCCTCATCAAATGTTAAGCACACATCCTGATCAATAACCTGTGATACCAATTTAACCGATTTACAATTAACGTAAATCTTCTCAGTATGAGACGGAAATAGCCGTCCAGGAACAATTCTACGTCTGTTTTTAACGATGGGCGTTAAGGAGTTGACCCAGCCTATCATATCACCTTCAATACCAATAAAGGTGAGAGAGATTGCCTCAGAGAAATCGATTCGACCATCACAATCAACTATTCGTACGGATTCACATGCGCTGTTGATTTTGAGCTGAGCGTTTTCATCAATCGTAGTATTAATTAGTTCCAGGCGTTTAACTCTTGGATCGATCTTCAAATTCTTAGCAACTATCATATTGCGTATACCTAAGTAAATGTCATCTGCGTTATTTTCTCGTTTGAAAGTAAACGTTTCAGTACCGTTGAGCCATACGTCTCCCATATTCATGATGCTGCTCGTGTCGACAACACCGGAAAAAGATACGATAACCACGTTTTTCACACCTTTGTTCAACCTCAAGGCGTAACCTTTTTCAATTCTACTTTTTTCCATCTTAAACACCTTAATGTGGTTGTTTAAAATCAAATCCTGTTGCAAGGAAACATTAGCAATGTAAAGAGCCTGTAAATTTACAAATTTGCTTATATCCTGAATAAAAAACTGTCTTTTCATCACCATTGATATCAAAGGTGAATATTTTGCTAGCATGACTGATATTTCACAGCTTTCGATTATTAGGCGCTCACAGCTATTGCTAATTACGAGTTTTACATCAGAGCCTCCCGTAATGTTCGATAAACTCAAATGTTTAACATCGTTCCTAATGACAATATCTTTGTGTATTTCACAGCCTTTCATACCTACTGCAATACTGCCAGAAAGCACTCTACTCCTAAACAAGTGAATTTCTGATTGTTCTTCACTGAGAAAAAGAACGTTTTCATCTCTTTTTTCTGTTAGACACGGTAAATTAAAATATTTTGAGCACTGCTGTAGAGATAACAAATCAGGCTCTCCTCTTATTTCAAAACACTTATTATTCAATATAAATATTCGATATAGACTAATTGCTTTTACATTTCGCCATATACACACATCCTCGTAGAGAGTGATTTCACTCGCTTGTAACTCTTCAGTTTCTGCTGAAAAGTAGTAATGAGCCACACTAGAAGCTAACCTGCACAGAGAAAGCTTTTTAAAAACAACGCCCTCTTCTTTCTGAACCAATCTATCACAGTTGTTTAACGTTAATCTTTCACAGCCTTTCTCAAACACCACACCTTGCGAAGCAGCCACTTTAACATTCACGAAAACTGCAGTATCAACGGCAAATTTGATCTCTATCGTGTCAGAAAAAGTTATATTTGCCATGTAGAGTATGTAATTATCGCTGTCCTTTCTGAGCAAATGTATACTGCTGGACGAATGTCTCAATATTATACCATTACCAGTTTTAGTGGCGATACCATGAATAATAAATTCACCAGAACAACTATCAACAACGATTTTTTTAACCGGACTAGTCGTTTCAAAAGCGTATCCATCCTCAATATTAACGTTTTCTAAAACAATCTCAGCGATGCCATCGCCCAATTTAATGTTCTCATTGATATCTACGTTGGTGATCTTCAATTGGATTTCATTACCCGGCGCACGTCTCTTAATTTCAAAGTATCCGTTTTCTCTAGTAAAGAAAATACTTCCTACACCCGAAACAATCTTAGAGAAGATGAACCGTCCATAGCAGCGATCGCATACTATTTCCTGTATTTCTCCGTTCTGTTCAAATGTAATTACCGCGTTTTCGCTCAATTTAATATCTGAAAATAGAATTTTCTTCCAACCTGAATTGAACACCCTGCTCTTGTTGATCCACAGGTTAGAAATAGTAAACCTATAAACATCCCCAGAAGCACTCCCTACGTATTCTAATGTTCCTTTCGAACCAAAAAGATGCACGTGTTCAAATCCTCTAAATCCATCAAAATCGAACAGGCCAGAACAATGGCGTACAACAACCGATCGACTCTTTGAATGTATGCCACAGGAATTATTATCCAACACGGTAACATTTTCTAAGTAAATACGTTTTATCGTGTCACATATGGTCCAGTTGCTGGCAACTTGAACGTTTTTTACCTTTAAATTCTGGAGTTGTCCCTTCAGATTTTTCACTATGCTTACAGAAAACCGTGATTTCAGAGGTAACATGAACGTACACAATCTGGTAATATCGCCAAAATTTACCAAACCACTATGGTCTTCGATACTAACATGTCTGCACGTCGTACCAACATGCAACACTACGGTATCGTCCTGGTGCCTACAATTGCTCATGTATAGTACGTTTAAACAAGGCGGAAGTGACAGCGATGCTTTTAATAGGGAATCCTTGACTGATAACAAATCTAAGAACTCGGGCAATACCGATTTTTCGTCAAAGATGCATTCGTAACACCACAGTTCAAGTTTTACTCCATCCAAAAAGCAAAAATCAAAATCATAGCATACGTTGCTCAGCCTCAATATTATTTTCGTAATCTTCCTGTGAATAACGAAATTGCACGTTATAACTCGATAGAACTCAGCGAATGTCCCTAAAATTGGAACATTCGTTGATACGCGCGTGCATTCATAGGAGCATCCTCGGAGACGAAAAAAATTGCAAAAATCAAGTTCTATCGTCATTTTAGGTATTTCTTCACCTAAAGTATCAATCCAAGAATATAACGCTTCTTTATTATGGCACAGGAAATTATAATCCATTCTCAGGAAACTACCTGGAATCCCCGCAGAGATATCCTCAAGAGGAATGTACATCTTCAATCTCCTGTCGCCCTTTGCTTTTCTTGTTGCTAAAGCAGTATTTCCATATTGATCCTTGATAAGCAAAAGATAATTTCGTTTCATTGTGCTATATACGTTTCTTATGACGTGTTCGATGTCGGATGTTAGACAGTCGATGTTTCCTTGTTTTACAACATCGATATCCATCGATTCATTGGCACGTTCAGCATGCAACTGTCTAAGTCTACCGATTAAGGCGTGATCGCCTAAGAATTGCATGTACAACGCGTACTTAATCTCTGATACATTGTCCATAGACATGAGAAGATGAAGTACGCTGTGTATCTCTTCGTCACTTAACTGTTCGTTCTTCCCGTGCGATAAATTTATAATTTTGATGTACAATAACTGAGATACCGGTATTTTAACCTCCATGTATTGAACGTTTTCTACCGGTATTTTCATCTGTGTTTCAGGTACCGCCGCTGTTTCTTCCTGCCATTTTATACGTTGATTAGTATTCTTTTTCTTATTCTCCGTTGGATGTTCATCCTTTTCTAATATCGTAGTAAATTCATCCTTTTGTCTATCTTCTATTGTATCACATACATCTTTACCTAAAACATGCAGTTCATCTTTTACGTGATCATAAGGCTGGATCAGGAAATGCCCTATCCACTCGTTTATTGGAGCATTTTCAAGCATTTTACCTAGCATCGCATCCTTTAAGGAGTTTACAGTTAAGTAATCATCACTTTCATTTTTTTCGTTCCTAAAACGTAGGATATAAATCACAGTAGATGATACTTTGAGTAACAAAATGTATATCGTAACAAGCATAGCATTCTTTTCTCTCTCCTTTTTATACTTTTAAATCTTCTATATATGTAACTTTCTCGTAAAATGTATATTTTATTTTGACATGTTGTCTAAGGAGTATCAATAATTATTTAATACGCAATTTGCATATTGAACGTTACAACAACGATCCTCGATCTAATATTAAATACGTTAACCACCGTTATATGAATAAATTTATTCTAAACATAAGAATACTACTCGTATTTTAGTGATAACACGCGGAACAATCATGACAAACAATTTATTTATATTGATAGTTGTGTTTAATTTATACAGCCTTGAGTGTTTTAATGGTTATTTCTTCCATATGTATACAAAACGATATTTATGACACAATTTCCAAAACCTAAAAAATTGTTTAAATGTCATAAAGATGTCATAAACTACTTAGACAAACAAAATAGCTGAAGTATTTGATTTAAATTTTATTCTGTAATGTTCATTTATTTAGTTCTATACCTGTGTATAACTTGAAAACTTCTTCCAATTATCTAAAATAACCTATCATAATGCAAATTATAACATTGATTTTTGATTACGTTTTGCGAATTCAAATTATTTGTTTAACATCAGTTTGTCATTAACAATGTTAATGTATTATCACTAATCATATGAAGCATCTCAGGTGCTTAAATATTCCAAATTTATGTATTATTACAAAAATTTAGCTTTGATTATAAATTTATAATTGTGATCAGATATGTTCGCGCTTTATTAACATGTGAACGTTCCATTGCATGTATATTTCGTTAAAAAGATGTTAAATAGTGTTTTGGTCATAAATTAAATTCATATACTCTACTTTTTTAATTTGTATATTTTACTTTATTCAAATTTTATACGTCAAACATGAGCAAACGATTTCTTAGAAACTTTAAAAATGCTTTTAATTTTAATAATTTGACCGTTCAATAACAACATATTAATTCTTTTTAAAATATAGAGTAATAAATTATGTATTACAACATATATAATCCTAAAATATAACAAAAATAAACATTTAACAACGAATAAGGTATTTTCAGCTTATAGATTTATAAAATTATCTCTAATTTTGCACAAAAAGTATTTTTCTAATAAACATACGTTAAATTGCTCTTGTCAACACTGATCTAATCATTTTCGTATAATAGAAAGACAACTTGCATGCTGATTGGCCAATTCGAAAAAATCAAAATTTTTTATTTCATATTTTCGTTACTATTGATAGGTTACATGTAGTTATCAAATTCTTAGGTTCCCAAACTCACTCGGTAGTCATTTACTGAAATATAATTTCGATAAGTCATTGACGCCACCAAAAAATTAATTTTATAACCCTTATCGAAAAATATTGATCAACAAGAAATGAATAGAAACGATAAAGTTTTAGGATAATTAGAGAATATATAAACATACTCACATTAATTTTAATCTTCCGTTTCACAGACAGATAAAGCAGCCGATTTCGTATAAAAATACATTTTCAATACTTCCTTTTTGTAAGTAACAAATATTTACCTCACACCAAGTAAGTCTCCATAGCCTTGTACAGCTTTAAAAAACTAGAGGGTCCTATAAAATCCATCGAACATCGTGCACATAAAAATCTCACCAAGAGTGACGTATAAAATACACAAAACAAAAATATTTTCTACAAAATTTAAAGACCTGTCATGTCACACTTAAATAAAAAAATATTCTTCTAATAACGTTTGCAACTCGTGTTTTAATAACTTGCTTTCAAAATATTACGAACATAATACTCTAAAACATCATATTCTCCAATTTCTGGTTGGTAATTTATCCTCTTCAAGCAATAAACCACGCCAGGTCGAAGGCTCGTATCTAAATAGCATCTTAGAGAATATAATGCTGCACTCTTTCTATCGGTGATCTCACACAAACGCTCTTTAAAAATATTGAAATGTTCCTTGCTCAAATATTTCACGATCAGGTTTATATTGAGAAACAGAAGATAATTAATGTGGACCTTACCAAGCAAAAACGTGCAATCGTCAGAAATCCTAGATATTAATGTTTTTAGATTGCCGTGATCAACAACTACCTCTTGGTACGTAAGGTAGTCAATAATCATTGCCTTGTTTGTTTTAAGCAATAGCTCCTCTATGTGTGCATTAGAGCTGAGAATCGATATTAACTTCTTCTTCAGCATATTATATTCCTGAACAAATCTCTGGTCATTTATCCTATGCGTTGAAAGTTCAAGAAAACGGATATATAAAACATCAGTGTTCCTTAAGAACTTGATAATATCACGGTCATAGTTTATGAAAAACATCTCTGCGAGTGTTTCATCATCAAATAGATGAGCATTTTTATGAAAGTTGCTGGTTTCAATCATTTCACTGAGCTCAATCTTTTCCTTTTCGTTTTCAAGAATGTACTTTATAACTGCCATCTTCTGTTCTTCAAATACAATTTTTATAATTTCCTTTGTCATAAATCCGTTATATAGACAGCGTATGAGGAAATCATTGCCCAGATATGGAATATAATCTACGAGTTCGGCTTTGTATTTCGTTATCATCTCATCAGCCACATTCACGCTGTAAAAGTTATTGAGATTTTGTATGATTACACCAAAATATTTTTTTATATTTCTTGGCCCGTATATTTTGCCAAAGAACCTGGAGAACTCCTTCGCTATAACCGTATTGTTATCATTCTTAAGCAAAAGAGTAAGAAATAATATTTCACCGAACATAAATTCTTTTGATTGTCTCTCTATCTCATTTTTTGATTCTACCTGTTTTTGCTCCGATTCGTCGTGATTGCACAAATATTTGTTGTAAATCAGATCTATTATCTCCAGAATGCGCTGCTTGTTGTTAGAGGTTGTATTTGAAGCAATGCGTTTTAAAAACTGAAGAATACGCCATGTAAAAGCGTTTGTACTCTCGATAATCGAAATCAAACACATAACAGATACCTTGTTTTCAAAACAAAATTCAGAAAATACGACACTAAGCATATATCGTATGTATTTATGGAATGAAGGCAGCACTGGTGCATATGCTGTGGGAAGGAATAGCTTGTAAATAACAGCGTTAGCTGTAACTTTTCTCATTGTTTCACTATTATTCGAAAAACTATCATCATAAACATATTTTTCTGCTCTAATATTCTTTTCCATGCCGCTGTTTGTCCCGCTTTCTCGTTCATCATCAGTCATAAGACCGTTTGGATGTGCGACAATGCTCTTTAGTTCGATCATGTCCTTTTCACTAAGTACCACGTTAACATCCATTTCCATAATTTCTAAGACTTTTACAACCAGTTTAGCATTTTCTAAGGTGGGATGTTCAATCTTCTCACGAAGAAAATCTGCAAGATCACCCTCTTTTAACACGTATTTCAGCTCATTTACATACTTGATGATGAGCTCGTTGCTCAACACATCCAAAACATCTCTCAAGTATTCGCATATGTGACTTTGCTTGGTCAAGCAGAGCAACCTTTCAGCTAATATCATGTTCTTGCTCTTCTTTACCAACAAAATACAAATTTCAAGGGATTCTCTGTCCAATTCTGATGTAAACACGATGTTATCGATAAAGGAACTGCTCATGTCTTTGTCTGTCAGGTAATTTATTATTTTCAGCCGAATCTCACTCAAATTCCTATTCAATATTTTTAGCCTTTTCAATCTGTGCAGGCTCAAATCAGAGATTCGTTTATTTTGATGGTGATAAAGCCGAATCAACGTCGGCAGTCTTATTTTATCAACGTTTTCAAGAATTAAAATCAAATGCTCTTCATTTTTGCGCTCATTCAGAATGCATTCGATCTGCTGCGCGATGACAAAGGTGTAAAACTTATCCCTTAAATGTATTTGTATGATTCGACTATCGTAGCTGAACAGATCGTTAATGTACGGCTGCACATCTTTTGGTCGAATATAGCTGAGGATGAAGACAATATCGTGTTCTTTGTACTCCTTGATCAGACATGTTACATCGTTATAAATGCACTTGTAGTATAAATTACCATCTCTCACGTTTGTAGTCTTTCTCAATCTGCCGGTAACAGCCGAGCCGTATTTCGTAAATATTACGATATCTTCGGTTTCATCTACGGGTTTTACCGAAGTCAATTCGTTATCAATAGTTAATGTCCGATCAAGCAGATCGTAGGCAATTCGGGCTTCCTCTAAACAACATGTTGATGCATCTACACTTTCCAAAAACGCCACTTTATACTTTTCATGTTCTTTAATGTATTCAAAGCATAATTTTAAATCGTTATTTCTTAGATATTGGTATATCAGGTCGTTTTGCCTGTTAAAATATTTAAAAACATCGCCGATTTCCTGTGCTAAAAGGAACTGGAAGGCTTTGAACACGTCCTCGTCATTGTCGTATTGCAGTAAAATCCGTATTCCATTTTCATCTAAGCCATGCTTATAAATATCGAAGAATGTTTGTATATCATATATTGTAAAATCAATATCATATGACAAATAACATTTCAAATCTTGCAGCTCAACCTTCTTTCCCTTCAAAAGAGCTGTCAATTTGCTGTCAGGCGTTTTGTCAAAGCAATCTATCAGCTGTTTCAGGAGTTCGAAGTTTTCTTTTTTCAAGAATAGGTAAATTTTGGAGTCAAGTGCAGAATTAAGCCCTATAACAGTTTTAAATACATCGGCAGTAAGAAATTCCAGATTAAGTTCTAGTACAAGAATTGAACTGAACATATAAATCTTTCCAAGCGCGTAGTAAATAACAGTATCTGTGTCCGCAGGTTTGTCGTGATGGCTCTGGCGCTGTACTACCTCTTCGGGTATATTTTGTTCCTTCATATAATAATCAAGAAACAAAGATTTTAGATTTTTGTAATTGGCGAGACACGTGAAATAAAATGACCAGTCTCCTATTCCGTACTCCTTCATTATTTTCAGCGATGTTTCTATTCTGTAATTGAACGGATTAAAGCTTTTGAGCACAGACCGTTTGATGCACTTGTAATTAAGTAAACTGAGCAACAATTTTTCGTTTGTTATGTATTTTCCCTTTTGACTTGACCCTCTTCTGGTATTATCGTGTCTTTACTACCACTTTCATCAGACATTCCATCCAAAAATATTTGTTCAGTCCGTAAGTCTATTTCGTAGTAGCCCTTGGGCAGCAATATAGAACACTTTTTTCTTAGAAAAGGATCTAAATAGCCTACCATCTTAATATCAACGATACGCAAAATATCGGCAGGTACCAGTGCTGTAAAGTTGGACAGAAACACGAAAATCTCGCGGCCTATCAGTTTATTTGCGTTAATAAATTTTTCAAATATATTAAGATCAATTTTGATGTTGTATCCAAGGATGCATCCGTAATTTCTAATGATACCTTTTTCATAGAAGGTGAATAGCCGATTAAGAATGTAATATTGATCACAAACATCTCTCAAACACAGCAATTTGTATGCGTTCACATCATTTCTTTTGTCTACAGCTTCCTTTAACCGCTCGTTAGAGTAAAAAGGATGATAGTTCTCTTTACTGTCATATTTACCGCTGTTTATGTCCTCTTTTATGCTCTGGTATATATCTCCTTGCAATTCTTCACATATTCTCAATCCAAAATCATTTAGCACACCACCAGACAGTAGTTTTCTAATCACATGTTCTAAGTTGTTTCTCATAAATTGTATTTCTAACACCTTACATTCACACAACCTATCAAATATAACATCAAAGTCATCACATCTAAACTGCATAGCTAATACGACACCACCAGCAGGGCCATTGATCAGCTCATCGTAAAACTCATACTGAAATTCGTTCTTTATATTTCGGAACAAAAGCCCGGATCGTTTTATTTCCTCAATTATCTTAAGCTCAAACTCTTGCCTATTACCGTCATCACGCACTCCAAACTTGTTCATCAGTGCAATGCTCGTCTTATTCTTCAACTCCTTGAAAAAATAAGCAATAACAAATTTGTATTCTGGTTGTTTACATTCTATTGCTTTTAGTTCCTGAACTTGCAACGATCTATTTAATTTTTTAAATGCGTTCAGCAACGAATTTACCCGGTCCCAATTCATTAAGGAAGGGCTCGCACGAATTTTTAAGTCCTTCAAAGTTTAGTGCCGCGTAACAAACCAAAACAAACAAAACGCTAAGGAAATATCACGTCTAGAGAACAATCATTAGTTCTAATACTACTTTATATATTTAATTAAACAAAACAACACTCTCAATTTATTGATTATTAACGCTCTACAACATAATTCTATGGTTAAGATGATCATACATCTGAAATTAACGGCGCTCCAGGCAGTAACCGATCATTCATAAAATCGTTTATTCTCACACCCATCAGACTATAAAAAATGGAAGAAGTGTCATCGGACAATAACGCCAAAAGAGTGAAAACATCAGAGCTGCCGAACATTTCTGATGAAAACGGTTTAGAATCCTTTGCTGAATGCCAAAACTACGTTCAACCACGTCGAATGCATCTAAACAGGCGTATCCACGATTATTATAAATTACCGCGCGGCAGTGAGCAAATAATAGTTGATCAGTTCTTCAAGCGGGTAAAGAGCGGCATACAGTACCTGCCAGACTACAAAAGCGATGCGTTTTATCTCAATTTGAGGAAGGATTTCTCTTCAAACATACTCAAGCTGAGTGCATCGCCAGACATAATGAAAAGATTGGAGTGCGTAGAACTTAAGCGTCAGCAGTATTTTTTATTAATCTTCTTAAGGATAATACAATAATTGTTGATAGATTAATACGATGGCGGTTCTTTTATATGAAGGAATATGAGAATACCATGGAGGATAAGAAGCTGTTGTTCAAGTTTAACGTGCTGTTTGCACATTTCGTCAACAGAAGACGAAGACTCAACGATATTATATTGAAAATCAATAATAATATAGCGCAAATTATTTTGAGAGCAGAGAGTTCTAAGTACTACCTGAAGAAAGCTGTAAGAATAGTAAAAGGCGGTGATCAATAAAAAATTAGTTATATTAAAATTAAATATCATTTGATGTTTTATCTATGGCGTTGCAT
>JH993971.1:0-32792 GCA_000316135.1 Trachipleistophora hominis | reverse complement strand
AGCTCATCATCTCACCTGCCATGTACAATTAAATCTACATACCACCGCATGCTACGGACGAAAAAAGCATAAATTTCTCATTGTGCATTAGCGTCAACCTTGATCTCAATTAAAAAATTAACACCTGTACACACTCGCCATTCATATAATAACTATGTTTTAGCAATAACTAAGCACAAATGGTCTCATAAATCATTACAACTTCATATTTATGTATTTGTAATACTTCTAAATATGTTTAAACTGTAGTACACTCACAGACAGATTGAAATATTGTATACGAGCACTACTACATTTTTATCTGATCATACCTTACTCGACAATAAATTCTTTTTACTGCTTTTTATCTCTTTCAGTCAAATTTCATAAATTTTCGTTTTAAACAGCAATTTAGTTAAATCACAGACAAAAGGAGTATCTAAATGAGATACAATGCTGAAAGTGTAAATAGAGATGTATTTAAAATAAACTAATGATCTGTGAACATGGACAGTTCTAGCAGACCTGTGAGTACTATTATGGTGTGTAATGATAGATAAAAGTTTTTTTTTTCAAAAAATGTTATAGTCACTGCAATATAAACAACACGAACGAAACATCTTTATGATAACCTGAGCAATTTGTCAGAACTAATTTATTACATGGTCGTACGATCGGTCTTACTTGTAAGTATTATAAGTAACTTATGTCTGATACGGTAATTCTACGAATTATATCTTCATGCTTACAAAGTATAATAATAAATTTTATTTTATAAATATTTTTAATGAAAGAACTGGCAAGATTTCCTATACTTAAGAGATTGTTCTTAAGCCTGGTATAAGACAAAGACACGATTAGTATGATTTAGCAGAAAAAACGTATATAAAGCACCATTAACAGGCCATAATACAGGTAAGAGTACATGATATTTCATTAACTAATATGGATGTGTGTAAGTGTATTGAATTGATAGAAGAAGTTTATTTGTTAGTAGAAGATGCTTTTGTCCTTCGTTTCTTCACCAGCTTTTCTTTATTTCTCCGAATTAAATAAATAGACCACCTATTGTGTTTCAAATAAATTATTTATCATCGAGGGTTTTGTTCAACTTTTGTTCTCAAGACGATGTGATTTATGAAATTGATTGCTAATTCTACAAATACGCTTATATAAGGCAATTCCCGTAGTTATACTAAGAGCCTTACAACAAAAAGGTAATATAAACCTAAATAATTACTAAGAGAGTATATTTCATCAACTTTAACACCGTAAAAATCTTTGATGCGTAGTTTGGATCTTTTGTGAAGTAACGCCTTCAATCATATTATCCTTGGTTTAGATTACAGGCTGAAAATAGACAGTGAGAAAGAAAGTACGTGAACTAACAGGATAGGTCACAGAAAGGATGTATACTAACACAATCTGTTATGGCAGTTCATAAATGAGCGGTCAGCAAAAACTAGAATAAATAACAAACTACAAAAGCTAAGGTACTCAAGTCAAACTTTACTTAGAACCGTACAGTCTCAACCTTGTCTTAGGAAACAGCACTCGTAAATGGAAAATTATACCAAGAAGCAGAAACACAAAGCTTGATAGTATAGCAATTGCCAAACAGGCGTACTTCGGGAGACATACCAAATTCATAAATTTAAAATACTTTTGCGGCTTCTTATTGATAATATTAAGAAACATTACGATCTTTTTTGAGATTCTGTCTCAAATAGACGCTCAGAGAAGAACATCGCAGCATAAGCATAAAGAAAAGAGCTCGGAAACATTGATAGAGCACTGATTATTTTAGATAAGTGTTCTGGACTAGCAGACTTGTCAGACAGCATAAGATTTGGGACGCTGACTTGGGGTGCAACGTAATAGAATAACATCCCTACAATGAGAGAAAAATATAGATGCCTTGTATCCACTAAATATAGATATCAGAAGAAATCCGAAATTCACAATCACCCAGTAGCGTAGCAACTGACAACCAATAACGAAACCGATTCCCTGCTTCGGTGTGTATTTGTACAGGGTGGCACATAAATAGCACGTAATCAACGGGAGATGATAGATTAGCTCAAAAATAAGAACTGAAAGATGATACGATACAATCGTATAAGAATATGCGCTTATCTCCCTCCGTATATTTCTTTGCTCACTGTTAAACACAGAATTGAATGTAAACGCTATGATTATAATCAAAACTTCTTCTATATTGCATATAAGTCTGAGAACGAACCAATTTACAACTCTTATTAGCGCAAGAACATCATCAAATTTATCGGCAGATTTATCAGATACATTAAAAACAAAATTGTCCAGAACACCAAAAGAAAAGATCGCAATCATAATCGCGATTATTATCGCATACAATATGAACGTCTTCATTCTGAACACATCAAGCTTCATTCTCCTGTTTATTAGGACACCTATGTCCATTAGGTTTGGCGTGCATCTCATACAAAAATCGCTTCCTACTCTGGTGTTTTGATACTTTTTATCATAAACGAACTGATTGCGATACGAACTCGCCAATTTTTCGAGTTTACAATCCTTGCCATTTTCGTTGTATTTTAACGACGGGTTGCCGAGAACTTCCATTGCAAACGATGAAAAAGTGGTATTATCGCGTTTCTCATACCCGTTGTGCATCAAATACTCCTGGCACTCTTGCATCGTGCCCGTAGCTATGATTTCCCCGTGCGACATCAAAATTATCTTATCTAGCAGTAAACTTAGGCGATCGTCCGGTTGGTGTATGCTCATAATTACAATCTTTCCCTCCTGTGCAACCTCCTTAAGCAATTCCACGATGCTAAACGCAACATCATTGTCCAACCCACTGGTAGGCTCATCTAAAAACACGATCTGCGGATCGGACACCAGTTCAACAGCAATCATCACCCTTTTTCTCTCTCCTCCCGAAAGAATACGCATCTTACAGTTCATAATATCAATTATTCTAAGCTTTTCGAACAGCTTCGCAATCTTCGTTTCAATGTTTACGTTTTGTCCCTTCAATTTAAACCGTGCAGCGTAATACACCGTTTCATAAGCCGTCAAGCCTTCAAAAAATGCATGATCCTGATCAACAAATCCTACGCTATTCATCCAAACGGATGAATTACGTTCTTTCTCGTTGTAAAGCACGCAACCACTTGTCTTAGTACTGCTAGGCACTCTACCGGCCAGTGTAGATATGAGTGTAGTCTTACCGCAACCACTTGGCCCCATCACAGCTGTAAGCCCTTGTGTAGCACAACCACACGCTTTGTTAAGTAATGTAATGTATTTATCCTTTGATCGCTTGTTCTTATTCCTTGCGTGTACGCTAACATTCAACCATTCCAATTTCATAGGGCCCTTCCAGTTTTTCTTTTTTTATAACCTGTCGTTAATATATAAAGCACGGACACGGACCGTTTGTTGCAAATCAACCCCCTTGTAAATAATGATTAGTCTAAATAAACACCGTCTTTTTAAAGAAACTGCTTTCCGAAAAGAGTATATGCCTGGTCATGTACTAAGAAATAGCGCATTTACCCCCTTAACTCATAATATTAGCGTTAGTATCCCTTCATTCAACAATAAATCTTTCCGTCAAATGTCATCATGATAGTAAAAAGACAACTTGCAAGCTGATTGGTCAGTTGCAAACTGACAGGTCAGTTTGAGAAAAAATCAAAAAGTCTATTTTTACTAGAAAAAATAAAATTTTTATTTCATATTTTCGTTACTATTGATAAGTTACATGTTGTTATGAAATTTCCGGGTTCCTAAACTCACTTAGCAGTCATTTATGATCGATGTAAAAGGAAAATACTATCACCGGCCGAAAATTAATTCTCTAACACATGCTAAAATATTGATCAACAAAAAATGAGTAAAAATGATAAAGTTTTAGGATGATTTACTGAACGTATAAACGTATTCACATCAATCCTATCTTCCGTTTCATAAACGGAATAGCGCAGCTAGTATTAATAGAAACACAAACTTGCACGCTGATTGGTCAGTTCGAGAAAACATCGTAAAAGTTTTATTTTGTCATTTCATTACTATTAATAGGTTTATTATACAATTCACATGTTCCCAAACTTGCTTAGCATCCATTTATGATTGGTGAAAATGCTATCATCAGTCAAAAATTAATTTTTTAATTCCTGATGAAGAATGCGAACGGCGAAAGAATGATCGGTTTGAATTAAAAATAAAGAAAGACAATTTCTATCGTAGGTATGTCAATTTATCCTTCTATTTTATAAAGAGAATGCGCAGCTAGTAATCGTATGAAATTAAATTAATTTATTCTAACAACAATGTAAATTAAGGCTATTCTTAAAATAAAACATAATAAAAGGCTATTATGGTTGTGTTCTTACAATAATTATCCATACGAACAGTACCACAGTGTTCGATACAATTTTTAGATTTTTTTCAAAGTCTTTGTTTAGTGTTTAATATAATTACACCATAAAGACGCTCTTCAGACAATCGTTAGATTGTCTAATAAAAAGTAATTATGTGAACAATAAGCAAGCCATTTTTCTATAAATGGTTTAACATTCAAACATTTTAGAACATTCAAATACTTTATAACATTCAAATACTTTATAACACTCAATTATTTTATAACATTAATTGAAAAGCCTTTATCTAAAATTATCATCCTCCATGTCAACAATAAACGGAGTATCCTCTCTAAACAAAATCTTAACATTCCATGTCGTACTAATAAAATTAAACACTTTAATAAACACATTCGTACAACAACATGATAACCATGTTAATACGATTTAATAGAATGTTCGCAAACGCATTCATACCATAATACATCATCAATAGTTTATATTTATGTATAGAACATAAAAATACCTTTGATTAAAGGAAATACGTTTTAATTTTTTTATGATCTACATAACCTATAGATCACTCCTTCACGTATTTCGCATCTAATATTGTTATAAATATCAATTTTATAACCATTAAACTAAAAATACACCGTTTATATAATTTTATCTCATATTCATATTGTTTGTCTGTACTGTTTGATTAAAGCGGTACTATATCCTTTTATAAAATATTTTGATATATTTTCAAGATATTACATCACACAGACTCTCCTCTATTCTCTTAAACCAACTATGACCACAGATTCTTTATCATTCTTTCTATACCATTATTAATTACAATATTCTGCTAAGCTTGATTACATCCCCAAGATAACAATAATTTCGTCAATAACGTTTCTAATTTATTCATTCAATCGTTAATTCGTAGTACTCTCGGAAAACCGTAAAATTCTAGTATTATTGAAAAGAATCACTTCGTACTCATTTTCTATATTCACCTGTATACACCGTCATATTTACCCGTAATATCACCTTTTACCTGTAATACTTCCATAGTAAGCAACTACACAAAAATACACATTCTTTCCATTTCAAGTATCTACCAGATAAAGAATCATTTATACACCGTAGAGTACATTTATTTGTTTTAAAGGTTATCTCATTAATATTAATACAGAAACAATTTAAATGGTTAATTTCACAAAAAGACCAAACCTTTAAATAACAATTCAGTTGCAAATAAAAGATGCACAGGTTACTACGTAAAGAAACATTCACTAAGAATGTTAGAAGGAACGTTAACACCAAAGGAAGCGTGAGGTATTAATTAAACTAACGTTCAACGAAAAGAACTAACATCAAATAAACTTTTAAACAAGAAGGCCTACGTATAAATACCCGATAATTAAGAACGAAGGCTTAGGCACCAGATTTCTAAATAAAGCCCCTTCAGTTCAAAGAAACTAACCCAATAAGAACAAATACCAAACAGAAATTCTTATTAACACTCTTTGATCCACCTTACGCATTATAAACAGAACACCATGGTTAATTTTTTAAGTATATTTTCGTTAAAAGACTATTTCTAATTTTGTTGTTGATACTGCTATCCCCTGTGAAATAGAGGTAAGATGTATAAATACCTCTAAATTGTATTAATCACCGTACAACGTATAATCAGTAAAGGAAGATTCTATAGAATGCGAAGCAATTGCAGTGCATGTATACGATCAACAGCCTATCTTAGTTTAAATACTCGTTTACTGCAAGAAAAACCTTCTAAAAATTATTGTCATTCTTTATCATAATACTCGTCAGATGAGATACTGAGCCGTGAACCAAAGGCTCATAACCCGTAATAGAGGAGTGTCTATAAGCAGTACAAAAGTAAAAAAGATATTTTTACTTAAAAAAGAATTACTAGCATCGTTAGACCAACCATCCTCCTATACAACGTAAGATGTAGAGAACAAAATAAAAAACATTGAATGTAAGGCTTGTCTGTCACAATGATCAATCTCTAATTAACATTTAACAATGATTGAAAGCCTTTGTTACCGTTCTAAAGCGTTCATATCAATCGTTAAGTTCATTATAAGAACGTTGTAACGTTCTTACATTAATTAAGAATATGCCATAGATCACAGTGTAATTTACTATTTAACGTATTTTATCGTACGTTATACGCCTAACAAATTAAAAAGAATTAACGTTTTATCATTCGTACGAGGTACTGCAAACGATTAAATACGTTAGAACGTAATTTGTATTTTTGATCAAAGTACCCGTCAGGCACGGGTGGAGAAAAGGATGAACAACAGTCTAAGAGTGTAGCCCTACGCACACTCCTAATAACAGATAATACTAACACGGCCTAATAACGCGTCCTAATAACACGTCCTAATAACACGGCCTAATAACACGGCCTAATAACACGTCCTAATAACAGATAATACTAACACCACATCTTTATTTCTTCTTGTTAATCGTTCTTATCATCTTAAACAGCTTATTGGCATCTTTCTCATCGGCAAGTTCTCTCTCTAACTGCTTGTTCTTCAGCTCTAAGATCTCAACCGCCTTCTTTAATTCGTGCACCTCTCCTTTGATCGCATCACGCTCATCCGTAAGAGCGTTTATAATGCCGTCCCGCTCTGCAACGCGCGCCTTAAGCTCGCCGTTCTCATACGTGATTACGTCCACCACTTCATTCCTTTGCTCTGGCACGCTGTTCACCTGCACGGGAGTAAATTCTGGCACGGGCACCTTCTCAAGAGCAATGCTCTGCAGTTCCTTGGCAGCGCTTGCGCACTGCGCCTTCCAATTGCTTATCTCCTGCTCTTTGCACTGCATCATGGAGCGTTTGAGCTCGTTCTCTTTCTTGAGAGCACTGCACCTGCTCTCAAGATCGAGCACGCTCTGCTCGCACCTGTTGATGTGCTCCTTGAGCACATCGTTGTCTGTGGTGAGTGCGTGCAGCTCAACGTGCAGCTGCGCGCATTCCTTGGAAAGACGCGCATTCTCTGCTCTGAGCGCCTTCTCCTCGTCCGATTCCTTGATGAGAGCGCTCAGCCGCTCAAATTCCTGCGCAAATTTGCTGAGCTGCTCGTTCAGCTCAGCAATGCGTGCCTCCCTGTCCGCAAGAATGCCGCTCACGTCCTTAGCGCGTTCCTCTGCGATCTTGAGCGCGTACTCGTGTTTGATGTGCGCGTTGGAGAGGCGTGCGCGTAGCTCAGCGCCTTCATTTCTGCATTTGCTAAGCTCCGCATCCTTCGCTTGCAGCCTCTCGGCTGCATCCTCTGCGCTCTTCTTGTAGAACGCCAGGCTGCTCTCCAAATTTCTGTTAGTGTTCGCGTGTACCTCCGCCTGCATGCTCATCTCGCCCAGTTTGTTCTTCAATTCGTAGTTCTGTGCCTTTAAGTCCCTGCCGTCCTGCTCAAGTGCAACGATCTCCGCCTTGTACTTGGCGATGCGCGTGTTGAACGTGCCCTGGCACGTGCTGAGCGCCTCTGCGAGTGCGCGTTGGCACGCCTTCAGCTCGCGCCGTAGTGCGTACAGCTCCTGCATGCCGATCTTGTTCACGGCACGTGCCTTTAGTTCGTTGATGAGCGCGTCGCGCTCACCAACCTCCTTCTCAAAGCTCGCGTGCAACGCCTCAAGCTCGTTGCGCAGCTGCATGTTCAGGTCCTCCTGCTGCGCCAACTCTTCACGCAGCTCGTCACGTACTTTACGCTCAGATTCAAGGACCGACATGTTGCACTCGCTGCTGCCCGTCGAGTCTTCCTGAATGCGCTCCTCGAGCGAGGCTCGCAGATCGGCGTTCTCGTGTTCAAGACGGGACACGCGCATGCTGAGCGCCTTCCGTTCTGAGTTTGTCTTGGCGGCGTCCTTGAGCAGCTCCGCGTACCTGCCCTGCATCTCTGAAAGGTTCTTCTTGTGCTGTGCAGCGCGTTCTTCTTCAAGGCGTTTGAAAAACGCCTTCTCAGCTGCGATGCTCTCGTTAAGTTCGCGGTTCGTCTTTTCTGCTTTCTTCAGCCGCTCGTTCAGCCGTTCAATCTCAGCGGCCGTTCCCGGCGCAGGCAACGCCTCGTTCTCTCCCTTGAGCACTTCAACACGCGCAGCAAGCGCTGCGCTCTTCTCCTCCTCCATGTGCACGAGTTCCTGCGCGTGTTGCAGTTCGTTCTCCTTTCTGCGCAGCTCTCCTGAAAGTTTCCGCAGTTCTTCCCGCAATTTTTGATTTAACACTGCGCCATCCTCCGCGTCATTCTTAGCGATGCTCAACGCTTTGTTTGCGTTCGCGAGCTCCTCCTTTAAAGAGCGCACCGCGCTCTCCTGTTGAGCGCAGCTCATCGTGAGCGCGTGCACGCGCTGCGCATTATTCGCGCTCTGCGCGCTAAGCGCGTTATTCTGAGCAGCTTGCTGCTCAGCACGTGCGCGTTCTTCTTCAAGACGCTCTTCTAAAACGTGCACGTTCTCCTTGAACGTGCCGAGCTGCTCTTCAAGAGCGCGTCTGCGCTCTTCTTCCTGCTTTAGCAGGTTATTCGTGCGGATGAGTTCCTTCTCCTTGTCAAGCACGAGCTGTTCAACGTTCTTTACGCTCATCGCCTGCATCTCTGCCGTTAAAATGTTAACGCGGTCTTCAAGGCTTTGCCTGTTCACGCGCATTTTGCGGTGCTCCTCGTTTAGCGCATCGTAGCGCTGCGCAAGGACGTCCTTCTGTGAGCGAAGCGCTTGCGCTTCGGCCTGGGCAGTGCTGAGCAGCTGCTCATTCTGCGCGCACTCGCGTGCGCGTTCTTTAAGCTGCTCCTGCAGCGCATGCTGTTCTTGCTGAGCAGCGCTCAGCTGCTCAGACATGCTCTGCCTCTCCGCACGTATTGCAGTGATGAGTTCGTCCTTGTGCTCTACGAGCAGCCGCTCTTTTTCTAACGATGCCGCTAACTCGTCCTTCTCGTTTTGATTCGTCTTTACAGCCGCATTCAGCCGTGCAATCTCCTGCGTGCACTCTTTCATCTCCTGTTCCATCTGCTTTATCCTGCTGAGCTGCTCCTTCGCCAGTTCATTTTTCTTCGTCACGTCAAGCAACGGCTTAACGATCTGGTACAGCCGCCACCAGCCGTACCGTCTGAGCGCAAGATGCAGAAGAACGTCCTTCTTAAGCGCCAGCGCAGCGCTGCGCTTGCGCTCATCAATGTGTGTGCGTTTAACGCACACAAACGCGCGTATACGCGCGCGTATCTCACGCATGAGCTCGGCCAGTGCGCGTTCGCGCACCTCTTCAATCTCGGCAAGCACGCCCTGCTTAAAGAACACCTTCGTCAGTCCAAGCTTGTACAGATCGGCAGATACGCCCTGCGCATCGCACAGCGCCTTAACGTACGCCCTCTCATCAAAGCCGTCAAACTCCTTGTAAATCACGCGGTACCGCTCAACAAAGTCCTTAAAGTCCATCCTGTTGGGATAGCCCAGCCTAGAAATGCGGATGCCCTCTAAAACGCCGTTGCACCGCAGCTGGTGCAAAATGAAGTGGTTGTCAAACTCTGCAGCGCTGCGCCGGCAGTTCGGCAGAATGCACCGCACGAAGTGCGGTGCAGTGTTCCTGAGCTGCTGCATGAGATACGCGAGCTGCTCCTTGTGTTTCTGGGCGACTGTCCTGAAGAAGCCCTTCTTCTCGCCTTTGGTGGGCCGTGCCACGAGACGGCGCACGAGATCGTCGTCGCTGCGCACGATGAGCGCAAAGATGTCCTCAAAGTACGGCTCCTTGTTCTTCGCCAGCCAGCCGTCCACCGCATACTCCGTTACGCCCGCGTAGTGCTTAAGCATGAAGCCGTCGTTGAAACGGCCCTTCTCAAACTCGGGCGCCTTCAAATTCGTGCACAGCTTGTGCAGCAGCGTGCGCTCGTCTGCGCCAGGCATCACGCACTCCTCGTCAATGTACGCGAAGATGCCGATCGGGTTGTTCCGCTCGATCAGGTCGATCGTAGGCCGCAGGTCAAGCCCAAAATCGATGTAATTCCATTCAATCTGCTCTTTCTTGTAAATCTCCTGCTCAAGGATGAACATGTGGTGGTTGAAGAACTGCTGCAGCTTCTCGTTCGTGTAGTTTATGCAGAACTGCTCAAAGCCGTTCTTCTTGAAGATCTCGAAGCCGGCGATGTCCAGCACGCCGATGTACGTGCTGCCCACCGGGCTGCGTATGCACGTGTTGATGATGCGGATCACCTCCTCAAATACGCCCTCGTATAGCAGTCTGCACAGCGCATCTACGATGCGCTGCGCCTGCTCGCTGCTGCGGTTGCGCGTGACCGTCTCGTGCGATAGCACTGCGGTCGGGCTGAGGATGCTGTTCACCAGGCTGGCGATCGGAATGCTTAGCAGCCGGCACGCTGCCTCGGCCGGCGCTCTGTCGGCGAGCTCGCCCTTCTCGCCCGTATCAACGAAACTTACGTTGCCCAGGTGCAGCACCGCTGCCACGATGCGCAGCACGCCCTCAATCGTGCGCTCGTCAAAGCCGAGGCTCCTCATGCAGCGCAGCGTGTTCGCAAATTCCTTGGCATCGTCTACCCCCGGCACACTGTGCGGCGTGTTCCGCAGTATTTTGTAATCGCTGATCGTGCCTGTAAGGCACAGCGCACTGCGCAGTGCGCTGTCTGCGCCCTTGAGCAGTTGGTAGAAAATGTGGTAGTTGCGCTCGTTCGGACCGGGCCGCGTCACCCGGCTGCGCTCAAGCAGGTACTTCTCGATGTATGCGCCCGTAATGCGGCCGCCCTCGAACGTAATTTTGATGAATTTGCCGAAGCGCGACGAGTTGTAGTTGCGCGTGGTCTGCGCGTTGCCAAACGCTTCAAGCACGGGGTTGGTGTCCACGATCTTGTGCTCGATGCTCGTGCCATCGCTTGCCGTGCAGCCCTGCGCAACATACGCCAGGAAAGAGATCGCCCTCTTCGTGTTCTCAGTCTTTCCTGCGCCAGACTCTCCTGTGATCAGGATGGACTGGTTCTTGCCGTTCATCACCATCGAGGTGTACGCGTCGTTTGCGACCGCAAAGATGTGCGGCCTGAGCTCGTATTTCTTGTTCATCGAGTATTTCTTCATCACCTTCTCCGTGTAGATGCCGAGGTTCCTGAACGGATTCAGGGCGACCAGGAAGAGCCCCGAATACGTGTAGATCTCGTGGGCGGTGTACCGCATGTGCAGGTTGTGCAGTACGCTCGCCTCGTTCAGGTAGCTCAGCCCTGCCAGGTCGTCGATCGCATCAAATTTCTGCGGGTTAACCTTCTGTGTGTCTACCTTGCGCACCCTGCGCTCTTCTCCATCCTTGGTGAGCACTGCGTAGTACTCGCCGTCTTCCTCCCTTATCTGCGCCAGAATAAATGCCCTCTCCTTGTCCGGCGCCCAAATTAACTTTTTGTCCTTCTGCTGAATCTTCTCTTCCATCGTGTCTGCCATGGCTTATTATTTTTATTTTGTTTTTATTTTTTAGTGATAAGCTGATAAAGTGCGGTGATGTGAACGTTTTACGTGTAGTGTTTGGTGTTTGCTGTGGTATTACGCACAGTGTCTATGATCTTAAATGTTATGGTGTAACTATTTTTAATAAAGAGAGTTAATGAATGGTAAGATACGGGGAGTGATACTTAATTATAATTAATTGTAGTTAATTGTAGTTAATTGTAGTTAATTGTAGTTAATTGTAGTATAGGTGGTAGTTAAACGTATTGTAGTTAAACGCATTCTTATGTTAATCATTGTAGTTAAACACATTCTTATGTTAATCATTGTTATTAAAACGTAAATGTGCGGAATAATTAAAACTTTCATTAAAAATATATTTTAGTAATATTTTATTAAAATGTAGTTTAGTGTTGGTGCACCCTAAGACACGTATATCATGGTGTAATACATTATTTACGTAAATTAATATGTTGTTATAATAAAACACTCCCTTAATACTTTTTAATAGATTATACGTCTTACCACGTCTTAAACGCATTATATCTCTTACTACCTCTTAATACTCCTTAAATACATTATACAATCATAGAATGATCAGCATCTTTAACCTTCTCTTAAATAATTTACCTTATCAAAACGAATAAAAAGTTCGTGTCAAAGATTATGTACGATTAACCACCACTCATCGAACGAATTGTTTGACACGCTATCAACCGATGACAACCACAAAATGAACAGGATAGATTATTACTAAAGGATAAATATGTTAAGAACGTACCTTAGTGGATGCTATTTGATCTGCAAATATTAACGTATTCTATATTTATTTGTTTTGTATGTGATGGATGACTAAAATGTTAATGAAACTATTGCGTGGTGTTCGTAGAATTATGAAATAATAATTTTTAATTTGGTAATAATAAAGTACAAATGAAGAAATATTTTTATTTATTAGGGATAGAAGGTAAAAGTATGAAATTTGTTGTACATTACACGTACATTCAACTTTTATGATATCTTACACTTATAACACCGTATATTAACTACATTATACTCTCTATGATCTCTTACACTTATACCACCGTATATTAACTACATTATACTCTCTATGATCTCTTACACTTATAACACCGTATATTAACTGTATATTAATGATGAGACTGCGAACGAAGGCGTATAAATGATTTTTACTATCAGGACTAATAGCTCGTCTTTATTATGAAAATGTGCATTTTGGAGTGTAATACGGACAGAAATTATGGTATACGGTAAATAACACTGTAATTGAATACAAACGAGGCTGAGGTTTTTGCACACGCTAATAAATCATAGAAATTTTAAACAATGGAGTTGTTAAGCCGCTAAAAAGATGCTCTCTACGGTGCTTCATGCTCTTACACTACTAAATCAGTTTTTGCTCTATTCTTACGAAGTATATTGTTGGTAAGAACGTGTTAATGAACAGTGTTTTATATTTTATTTTACATTGTCTTGAAGATAAAAATTGATTTAATTAACGTCATTCTCTACTGTTGTATACAAACTCTTTGTTCCCTTCTCATTTCTGTGTTCTTGTCGCTCTAATCATACACCGGTATTGCTTTAACCTGTCACTTTGATCGTATCAACCTGTCAAATGTACAAGGTGCTCGATCATCAACTATTATTACTATCGTAGATATTGCACGTGCGTTCTAACCTAATGCTGTTTAACTGTGTGATGTAAAGAATAGTTGAACGTTAAACTCTTTATTTAACGCATTAAATCGTATAGACGTGTATTTTGTTGTTCTTGGATTGTAAAGATGTGTTTTATTGCTGAACGCGTTTATTAACCGTAATATATTCATAAATAATTCTCTATTGAATGCTCTTTCTAATAAAATTACGATTTCTTATAAAACCATGGTGATTAGGATTATCGTGCACTCATCCAATTAGATATTCCTTTCTAACAAAACTACGCTTTAATAAAATTATTTTGCCTTCATAAGTTTTACGGCTTTGTAACATATTTATAATAACATACACACTTTGAAATACGTAACATTTGTATTCATTCGAAATGAACATACGTTTAGTATGTATGTTAATTTCATTAAACTTGTTTTAATAACTGCATTTATTTACTAATTCATACATTTCATTATTTCTAAGAGATAGAGGAGACTTTTTGAATATTTTGCACCGTTGTTTTGATAATACCAGCGTTTTGACCTTTTATGATTTCTTTGTTCATTTTTTCAAGTAGTAATTCACTATTACCACATTAAACTATGAGAGTGCTTTATTGTTGTGTGTAGATAAATTATTAAACAAGATCTAAACCTTAAGTGCAACCTTTTTGGCGCTAACATTGCTCATGATGAGTAATAAATGTGGTATTATGTAGTACAATTCTGAAATATTTTAATTTATACTATTTTGTATTTGTAATATTATTAAAACTTTAATTAACCTTCTTGAAAATTACGTAATCATTTTACAAATTAATCTTTATTACCATTAATATAAAATATGACATAAAAATGTAGATTGTGGCCTTAGAATCATCAAATTAATAAATAATTCGTAGGTTGATTGGTTAGTATAAGAAAAAAAGAAAATTTTATTTCACACGTTTGAGAAATACAAGTTACGTGTTGATGTTCAATTTCTATATTCCGTAGCAAACTCAACGTTCCCTTACCGAGGATATTTAATAAAACTATTAACGCTGGCACAGAATTAATTTTTGACCCTCCGTTGAGAAATGTTAACTTTTTTTAACTAAAAGTTGCTTTAATTATCTCCTTACACAACAACATCTAACCAAACACACTCTTCTGGTCCGCTGGGACCGACCATGGCTACCGGCCTTTGGTTCATGGAGAAATGTTAACAATACTAAAATGGCTGTCTGTAAATGAATTTGAGAACAAAAAATAATAATTCCTATAAAATGGATGATAAATACGATTTCAGTTTGATAAAAAGAAAAGCGCAGCTATTTACTGAATTATTATTAAACATGTGTATATAAAACGATGCAATACCTTAATTTTCTTTTAGAATATTCTGGATATATCTGTATAGCAGAAATTTGCCATTCATAGTATGATTATAAAATTATTCTATTAGAAACGCGGAATAGGATAATTTATTACTTAATGAGAAAAGGATCATAATATAGTAGAATTGATATGGAAGAACGAGCGGAGTTACACTCTATAACTTTAAAGTAGACGTAATTGAAATGATACATACTTGAAAAGGTAATTTGATGAATTATAAATAAACAGCTTTCTTGAAAAATGTTTTATGGTCTGAAAAAGAAGGTCTTGATACAGCACTCCTACGTGTGTTTTAGATGTTTATATGTTTATTGTTGTAGTAATGACGATAAAGATTAATTGAAATATAAATTTTGGTGCTACGTATTAATACCATGAAACGAAATTTATTAGAGCATTCCTTTATTTGGTACATATCTCAGATAAATACAACAAATAATACCAGAAAAGAATATAAATTGCGCGTTAATTTGCTTTATGTCACGGTATAATGGCTGATCCTAGTGGACAAGAAGAGCATTTATATAATGAGAAGTGTGGAATGATAACAAAACAGTATTATAAAAAAGCGTATAAAAACACAACAGCGTTTACTCAATGAAAATATTATCCCTCGGTTTGTTTGCGCGTGTTCTTGAGGTTAAGCAGTGCATCCTTCGAGTCTTCATAATATTTTCTGCACTCCTCATCAAAAATGTGTTTTTTGCTCTCGTCTTTCAAAGAATCACTCAGCTTTCGAAGCAAAGGCATACCGCCCTGCTTGAGATACTTGAAATACAGCGAAAGGGTAGAAATAACCATTCCCGCTTCATCCAAACCTTCCTTGATATTCTCTGACAGATTCATAAGCAGAAATTCGTCAAACCTTTCCAGATTTATATTTTTAGTGTCCTCAACGAATTCTATGAAATTGTCGATGGTAGGATCACCACCCAGAAACAGCAGATAATCTGCGAATTTGTCATCCTCATTTCGTTCTTCAACCGTGTTGTTGATCATATTGGTACTTGTTTCAACAAATTTCGGCTTAAGTTTTTGCTCAAGAAACTTTTTTCTGTTTTCAAGCTCAGGATCGTACCGTTCCGAAAGTATCTTTTTTATGTTGTCGAGCTCTTTTGCCCATTCTTCTTTATCGTGCTTCCTCTTTTCGCGTACCAGTCGACGAAGTGTGCTTTTTTCTATGTTTGGATGCTCGTACTCCGTTGAATCACTGCTTAATTCCATTTCATTGATGGGATGATTCATGACGAGGGTTAACGACATTGTAAAATTAAAGCTTTTGTTCTATTAGAAGAATTTTAGAATGCGAAATACGATGAAAGCGTTCTTATTAGGATATCACAATAGAATGTGTGATATAAAACAATTCTGTTGTAATATTATATTATTGAGATGCTATTACATTTGTAATAACGTTATCTGAGAAAAAAGATATAATTAAGTAGAAAGACCCAGTTTATATGAATTGCTGTATTTTTTTGTGTAAAAGCTGCTAATTAATTGATATGGCAGGCATTTTTTAATTAATGGTGAATCACTACTATCAAATACTCTCATAAAAATAAAAATTAAATTACGGCGTGATATGACCTATCCTGTTATATGAACAAACGTTATTACCTCCACAGAAACTATTTTAATATAAAAACGTTGTGCAAGTACTTGAGTAACTTTGTCGTGTGGATATTACAAAATACATATATTAAAATTGTAAATATTTACTTACAATAATGTATCTATCAATGTACGGTTAATCATTAATATAGATTATAGTTATTTAATCACAATATAAATCGCACAGTAACTGTTCAATTGATCAAACTAAACTTATTATATGTCACTTATAAAACAGTTTAATTAAATACTGAAAGAATTTAACATACAATGTCATAAAAACCAGAAATAGTTATTTTTTAAAACCATATTAAATGTTGATAAAATACGAAGTATGTTTGCGTACAGAATGTCTAATTTAGATACAAAATACGATTTCCATGAACTAACGGTCGAGAATGCTACGGCCAATGTGCCAGAGAGTCTATTTGATATGTTGATGAAGTGCAAGTTAATTAAATAGACTTTCAAACAAAAAATACAAAATATTATCTGATGATATTGCTATAACATTCAATTAAACTTGTTAAAATCAATTATTTATATTATTTTCATATTAAATACTTTATAATTACGTATGACCTTTCAATATATCGCACATATCTCATTTTTGTGGAGTATTAGTTGAATATAAGTGTTAAATATAATGTTTTTGACGACAATCATGGTATATTGTAATTTTGTCTGAATATTGAACATTAATCATTATCTAGATCATTATTTACGATCAAATCAGGTTTATTCGAAATAAGAATTAATATTCATTCTTAATATACCATACGTAGTATTTAGAACAGCTACATTTACATTTATTAAGTAAAAACTTCTAGCTCGGTCAGAAGTATGTATTTTATGATATACACGGCTATAATATAAGATATTAAACACGTGGATGAACAATATTTTGCAAATGTAGCAATCACCAATATAATACAAGTATTATTCGTAGCATTTATTTTATAATTACTTTCCTTCATATACAAACTTATAACACTAATTTTGTTAAGTACGTTATGAGAAATATTGTTTATTGGGTATTATTCCTTGCCTGAATCATAGAATTTATGATAATAATTGTGTTATATAAGACCTCTTTGTCATAAAGGTATAATATGCAACCAATATATAACATAACATGCTAATTTATAGTAAATAGTTGTTATTAATGATTAATATCCTACAAGAACTCATGAATACTACAACCAATTTTATATTTTTATAGAAAGTATTGCAGAGCGTAAATTTATAATTTGGAAGTGAAAATGGTTACATATAAGTAAAACTTTTAATATTCTTGTCTTCAGGTATAGTAGTTATACAGCTGCTAATAGTTAGAAGTATTATTTAAGTTTACTGTCTCTTCTTATTTGAAATGACCACTCCAGATGAGAAGTGTGATTGTATGTTGTTATCGACAAACGTGTTTTTCATGGTAATACAAAATACGTGAGAAAGAGTATAAAACACTAAAGGTAGTAAATCATGTACCAATCGTTTAAATAAATTACCTTTAGTCAAAAAAGTATAAAAAATACGCTTTCTAAATATTCAGCAGCTGTGTATAAAATTTGTAACTAAATAATTAAAACATTTTTTTGACAAAATGTATTTTGTAATTGCAACTACGGTGTGTTTTTTATGACGGACATGGTGATTCAGAGCAACAGTTCGCATTCACTATGCCAGGGATGGTCTAGGTGAACAATATTTTTCTATAAAAGGTTGTTTAATTATTCTTAATATCTCCCACATATTTAAAGACACCCTTCTGACGCGCTAAGCATTTATCGTGACGTAAGTCTTTAATCACGGGTAAAAAACGTTCTAAGGTTCAAATTAACCTCCTATAAAATGCCATACCTTCATACTTAACGTATAAAATACATATAAGAAGTAAAAATGCTGTTGTATTAACATGTTTTGATTTATATGTGATGTACCGCAGTAGTATGGCAGTATGATAAATAAATTCAATTATATTTTTAAAAATATTAACGTGTTTACATTCACGTAAACAAATTGTGGTGTAAGTTCTCTCTGTAGGAAGAACCTTGTCCGGAATTTTAATTTTTATTTTTTGGAGAGCCCTCTGGGAATGCAGATAAGGCTCAATCCAGCAGATAAACGGTGTTTTGTTTTCTACTATCTGATCAAGAAATACACGCAGCACGATGTAATCCTTGATAAAAACAAAAAGGACGTTGACATTGATGTGCTTGAATCGCTTTTAGAAGGTACGCCGGTCAAGCAATTTTTAAGAAAAGTGTATTCGTTTGAACTGGAGCTGAACGAAGCGCTGCTGCAATTCAAAAAGGAGACCGATGCGCTCAAAGATGTTTATTTTGCACTGCTGTACGAGAATGGCGCTCTCCTTAAGGCAATGAAAAACGAAAAAAAATTAGAGGAACCCGCAACCGATAAAAATGAGCGATTCAGCGGTGTATTATCGGTGCTACTCGAGGATGTAAGGAACAACACGATCGTTGAACAATACAAGAAAGAGATGAAACCGAAGGAGACGTGCCGGTTCCCGCCGGAACCGAGCGGTTATTTGCATTTAGGACATGTAAAGGCGGCACTTTTGAATAATTCTATGGCCGATGAGCTGATTGTGCGTTTCGATGACACAAACCAAGAGAAAGGCTCAGAGTTATACGAAAAAATTATCTTAGAGGACCTTGAACTGCTCGAGCTGAAAGAGCACAGGCTGTCCAGGACGAGCGATTACTACAGAACGATCGTAACATGCGCCCAGTACTTGATCAGCGAAGGACTGGCATATTGCGATAACACCGATCAGGAACAAATGAACAAGGAGAGAATGGAAGGCATCCAAAGCGTGAAAAGAGATACGAAACCGGTAGATAACATGAGAATATTCCATAGAATGATAGAATTAGGAGAGGAGGAGAAACGAGGACACGGTTCGGAGTATGAACAGTATTGTGTAAGAGCTAAAATATCGGTTGATGATAAGAACAAGGCGCTGAGAGACCCTGTTATATTCAGATTGAAGGAGAAGAAGCATGGCAGAACGAATTCCCGGCTGTCTCCTACGTATGATTTTGCATGTCCAATCGTGGACAGCGTTGAGGGTGTCACAACGGTACTGCGCACCAACGAGTTCAGAGACAGGAATGCGCAGTACTTTTGGTTTCTTAACAGTCTCAAGATGCGCGTGCCCGTCATAAAAGACTTTAGCAGGCTAAATTTTGAAAACACGATTTTATCAAAGAGAAAGCTCAGAACAATCATCGAAGAGCACGATCTAACGTGGGATGACCCACGAATACCAACGATAAGAGGCATTATGAGGCTGGGATTGAACATAAATGTTCTTAAGGAATACATCGTAATGCAGGGGATGCGGCAGAAAAATACGATCAACTCTTGGGACAAGATATGGGCGATGAACAAGAAGTACCTGGAAAAGACGTGTAAAAGGTACTCTGGGGTGTACGGGGAGTGTGTAAAGATCTGCTTTGTAGATTGTAAGGACGCGCCTGCAGAGCCGTTGGAAGCTGCTTTAATGATTCCGTACAACAAAAAGGATCTTTTGATGGGTCAACGCACTGTTTTTACCAGTAACATGGTCATTTCTAGGGAAGATGCTGAACTGCTTGCTGATAACGAAGAATTTACCCTGATGCACATCGGAAATGTTGTTGTGAGGAATAAACAGCCCGATAAGATACTAATTATGAACAAGCCGGACGGTGATGTTAAAACAACAACAAATAAAATTACGTGGGTATCACTTGAAGGCGCACATACCGTCAATCTGGCAGTTTACGGTGACCTGGTCGTGAATGGTAAGTTTAACACAGAATCAAAGACTATCATCCGAATACATGCTGAAAAGGCTGTTGAGGACGTAAAATGCGGCGAGGTCATACAATTTGAACGTATAGGCTTTGCCAGGCGTGATTATAAATCTGGAGATTTCATTATGGTTCCTTACACCGAGCAGAAACGAAAAGCTGGCACTAAAAAATAATTTTTTTATTTCTCTTAGTTTTAACGATGTGTTCATTCATACGCTCCGTTACCTTTCAGCCTAGTACTTTCTCTGTTTGTGAATAGCCAAGCGACTGCTCTATTTCTGTTTAACGGTACTTGCTTTATGACGATGATCTACATCGTATTTCTGTGCAAAATGCACGAAATCTTTTTATTACGACTAACTGTAATTGTCTATCCAAAATATACACGAAATACTGTAATCTTATCTTAAAATGAAGTTATCAAATGTTGTACGTAGATTATACTAAATTAACGTTTTTCTATTCGGTGTTTCTGTGGTTCTATATTCTTTTTTAAAGTTATACTTTATTATAAACCTGACCGTCCTATCCAACATCTATTAAACATACTCTTCATGATGCTTTACCATATATTATGGCTTGTTCAGCCTTTAATTGACAGACTTTAATCTTTGTTACAACATTTTAGCCTTAGAATATGACATAAATGATTAATTGATGTTTTTCTTGGGGTGTTAAAACGTTTTTATGAATGTTAATTGTATAAATGATCTTAGATGATAAGGAAGGTGTGAATATGACAGTTGGATAAATCGATGAGTAAATTTTTTAAAAAATATTAATATATGATGAATAATAACGAATTAGTGATTGAACGTATGATTTACATAAGAAAGGAGAATAAAATATTTTTAAAACGTTGATGTCGATAATGAGGAACAACCCCAACACAATAACTGAAATAATCTACGGTTATACATCTATTTAGACTATTATTAATAAATTAATTTATTACGAAATAAACTATAGTGTAAATATATTACACGTCAAAAAATGATTATCAAGTATTTGTTTAAGTAAATCATTTTTACAACAAACAGCAGACTTAAAGCAAGTGATACATTTGTAGAATAGGACTGATTACATAAATAGAATATACGTACAAAAAGGTATATAATACATAAAAGATCGTTATCAAAATATAAATGTTGAATATTTCCTTTTATTAATGTTTCCTTTGCTCATGATTTTTATAGTTGTGTTTGTAGTATGATCTAGTTAGAAGAAGGAAGTGATTGGAATGTTAAATTATACTTCAGAATTTAGTTTAGAATATTTCCGGCACTCTACGACACGTAAATTGTTTGAAATGACAGTCTATCATATTGCTAATTTTTTAAGTATAAAAACAGGAAGCTTATCAGCCCATTTTGATGAAGTATTCTGTGATTTTCGTTCTAGTAATATTATCAAATGAGGTCCACATGGATCATTCATTCCATACGAACATAATTCGCACGACGAGTGAGTCATTTGTTGAAAGAATGCGGTCAAACGAGCAGGTTAACGCTGATAAAGTGAGGAAGGATATACAAAAATCTCCCTGTTATTCGTCTGAAAATATTTGTGCAGGTAAAACGCTTGATTGTGACGCCTTGGCATCAAAGATTGAGAATAATATGACACGCGAAAATGAGCTGTCAAGAACAGATGGTGTGAATCTAATTGTTAATGAAAGATTGTCTACAAGTAAAAGATTACAAGATCATCCTCGTACAAGTGCTGACAAGGCTGTTAGGACAATATTAGAAAATAATTTGTTAGAAGTGGAGAAAAGATCACGGGATGAAAATAGCGGTATAGGTTGCAATGAAATAAAAAATGATGAGAGCCTGAGAGAAAGAACACCTAATATTCAAAACTGTTTGTTCCAACACTCGACAGATAATACGATGCACAACAAATTTTTTAAGGATTTTAATGAAAAACAGCAGCTGGAAAGAGCGAATAAAACGAAAGGACAGGCAAGAATTAAAATGTTTTATTTTTATAGCAGTAGCTCTGATTCAGACGATCAAGGATTAACACACGTAACCTGTTCACACAAAGAACGACCATCACGTGATGAAGATGCTAGAGATCGTTCAAGGTGCTTGAAATATGACATTTATATGCTTAAAATATTCGTTAATATAACGACTTACAACCTGAAAGCTTACGTATCACGAACAACTGAAGGACTGTATGCTGTGCGAAGTCTTGTTGTGATTTTGGAACAGTTTCGATATTTTTTACATGACGTTTCTAAACGAAATGATAAGACAGAAATAATTCCCGTAAAACATTCTCTGGTTCATAAGTTGCGATCGTCTTTTCCATCATCATTTAGAAAAATAATGGAGATGCTATATGGCATATCAGACTCTAGAAGGATATGTTCATCGATCGCTCGGCTAATTGAGCAGATATCAAGCGTTCGAAATAATTAAAGTTGGTATTGCTGAGGATGTCCGGGTGGGAGAAGTTTTGGAAGCTTTCGTATTCAAAAACATCAATTTTGGTACAATAACGAAGGTTTTAGCGGCATGTTCAGTTTCTTATGAATTTTGTTTTTGGTGCTTTTTACCAAATACAGAAAAACCCTTTATGAGTGCGTTCAACGCTCCAATCAGGTACAGAACTGTGACGGTAACTTACACTACGAATAAAATTAGAAATGGCCGTTGCTTAAAGAGGATATTTTATTTAATGTTGACATAAGAGGATAATAAGTCTAACGATAATAACATACGTAATCTTACTGATTATCAGATATAACTACTTTTTAATGACAAGGTGGTTGATATTCTTGCAGCAACGAATGGTATCTTCGTGAGAGCGATGGCTTGTTCATGATTACTCGGAACGGCTTTAGATAGGACATCCGTATTACGAGCTTTTGACACAAATAAGAAATCTTTATTGGCTGTTCTGCAGAAAAGGATGAGCAAGAGCCTCCTCCGCTGTAATTCTCTTCTCTGGATAGAGCTCCAGCATTCTGTACAGTAAATCATATCCATGCTTGTCCAAACAACAGCTCGGATTCAATTCACGCACTATTCGTTCAAAAGGAATCCTTTCATTTGGAATGCTAGACAAATTCGTTTTCCACACTCTACCATGATATTTTGCTAATTTCCTCATCTCGTTGTTACCAAAGATGCAGGCTATTTCCACAAGAGCATCCAAGTCGTCTAACGAGTTGAAAAACGGATACTGTTTGGTAAGCAATATAAGAAATATCACGCCAACAGACCATATATCGATAGAAATCGTTTGGTTCTGATTTCTAAATAACACCTCGGGTGCTCTGAACCCGCGTGTACCAGCTCGCTGTGCTTTCATAACGGGTCTGGTATCTGTCTGATAGTATCCCGGTGGCTGCGTAGATCTCGATACAACAGAATTAAAAAACATAACCGACGGTTTAGTCTTTGCATTCCTAGCAGGTGTCGTATCCGGTGCCTGAACACTTTTCTCTTCCTGGGCCAATCCAAAATCGATCAGAAATCCTCTTTGCTGTTCGCTATTGTACAAGAAATTGCTGGGCTTAATGTCCCTATGTATGATATGGTTGTCGTGTGTGTGCTTAAGTGCTATTATCAACTGCCGTAAATAAACTTTAATGTCACCAATAGTGCAAAACTCCAAGAATTCTCTAAAATCAGAGCATTCGAAATAAGGAAATACTGCCACAACCTGATCCTCAAACCTGAGCACGTTTAAAAGCGGTATTACGCCGTTCTCACCATTTAATTTCTTTAGAAAGCGCAGCTCCTCGGCAACACGAGCAGGCGCACTAGTCATTGTTATATTTTTTATTGCTGCGTTTGAATATGAATTATCAGATTCGGTGTGGTTCAGGTCCACAGCCTTGTACACAGTGCTGAACGTGCCTTCTCCCGCCCGTGCGATAACCTTGTATTTGTCTGCGAACCATTCGAAGTATGTTCGTTCCTCACTGCTGAACTCTTCCATCAGGGGGCAGTCATTTTCAGTTTATAAAATTAAATCGTTTTAATTTTGCACTGAGTAGATTCAAGAACGATGATGACAGTACGAATAAATTGCTATGAAGATTTAGGAATATATTATCTATTTTAAGCTGGTGAAGGGCTGTCCTAATACGTATAAAACACCAATATTTTAATATATGCTACGTAAATTTAAGACGTATCGTTTATGATCACCTTCAATCATCTTAGTATTTATTTAGCCCGTTTATATGATGAAATATTTAGAATATTCTACTAATTTTAAAATCAATTTTAGTATTAAGCCGTAAACCATACACTCATTAATCATGGCTGCTGTAATTCGTGGTTTGATAACATAAGGATGATTTACAAGCCTTGCAATCATCGGCATGTATAATCAGGTAAAAGAAACAGAAATGTTTGTTAAATTTAATATTGAAATAAACATCATATGAAGGTCTATTTATTGTTAATACGATCTTTTATGTCGTTACAATTTTGTGATTTACATTTCACAATCGAACCAATCACCATTCTTTTGCCATTTTAACTCGTTTTGTTTTTCAACTCAACATGAAGCACCTTGGTGAATAATTGGTCGATAGCAATTATACAATGAATCGTAGTGTATGTACTACCTAATGCCATACATTTAATACTCGTGGTATGTGTTACAAAACATTAATAATATACACAGATATGATACGTTCTTTTAATTCTGGCATGTTTTGTTGAGTCTTTCGTTATTCATTTTCTATTACGTTTTTGTGCTGGTAATATTTCTATTTCTCCAGTTTTACATTCTCGTCTTATTTTACATGGCACAGTTTGTGAAGAATATCCGCCAACTTATTATCATCCAACATTCATTGAATAGATTAATAAAGAACGTAGCCATCAAAGAATTATAAGCCTCGCTAATCGATAACAAGGTCAAATTAAAAACGATGTGATACAACAAATCATAAGGGAATAGCACAAATGGGCTGTTCATAACACGAATCAGTGCGTGTATCAGTGCATTAAAGAACATTATCGCAATAACTGCCAGCATACACCACCATTTCTTGTATATGACACACTTCTTAATTCTAACATGTGTTTTGGCTACGTGGTATAGGAACCATCTAAAAATGATTTCCTCGTTAAAAACCCGTACATATACCAATACAAGGTTTAGAAGAACTTTTAAAATGTTCTTCTCACGGAGTATTTGCCGATGTATCGTGTAGAAATGGTCTAAAATTCTAGGATACATGAGTACAAATATACAATTGTAGATTAGCATGATGTTAATAAACCACGAAGATTCCAAGACAATTCCTTTTCCTCTTTTAATGTCCCTCACAATCATTCGTCGACACAAAACAGCGGTTATTACAAAGCATATTAGTGCCACTGTATCGAATATATAGCAATTCTCTATTTTGCAGTATCGCCTGGTGAAAACGTTCTCAATCGAAGTGAATAGTTCTCTAAAATACAATATAAGCAAAGAAGTGCCGGCTGTACCTACAATCACGCCATTGTTACGATAACTCGATAGATACATTCTTTATGGCCACCAACATTTTGTTTTAATCTACGGCTATTCAATGATAAATTAACATCAATCATCTCATAAATGTACACATCCACTTTAGATATAAACATAAAACCTGTCTGGTTCGGCATTATAACATTTTTTCAATCGTTTCCTTGAGAGTTCGTTTAATTCATTCATTAACCAGTCGTCGTAGATTAAAGTGTGTGGTGGTTATAAACAAACGTTCTTTAGAAGAAAACGATCTTCATACCACTTAAATATCTAAGCCAACTCTCCTGGTGCACCAAGAGCCTACCGAACCTAATATCTACGCTTAAATGTTATTGTTGGTGTACAAGAATTGAACAAACATTTCATATTAAATGTATTAACACGGCACTAAAGAACGAGTAAGTAATAATTTTGTTGCAAAATAAAGGAACAACATGTTTTATATTACGTTAAAACTTACTAGAATCATTTTTTTACATTCAATTTTTGTTAATTAGTGTGATAAACCTCCATTCATGTATGATATTTAACAACGTAGAGCGGGTACAATACAAAAGATAGAACAATTTTAATTTATCACATGATCCGCGTGTTCACAAGAAGAACAAAGTATGCCTTTTATTACACATTAGCTATTCAATATAACAATTTATTACGTAACAATCACCCTATTAATTATAATTCGTTCTTTCAGCATGAATACTCTGCAAATATTACCGTAATGAGTGTTCACTATGAGTGATATCAGTTAAAAGCATGTTCTACACTCCTTTGTTCACTTAATTTGTATCTTTTCTTTAATTAACATTTAATTATATTTTAGTTTTAATAAAAGATTTTCTTCACTTATTTCTTCTTTTGTTTAAAGTTATCTCTTCATACGCTTTCTTAGATTTCTTAGTATTCATTGGAGTATTTCTCGTTATAAATTATACACAATTCTTTTTTATTAAAAATACGTTAAATTACTGTTTTACCATACGTACTCTGATCTACGTGGATAGGAGTATTTCGTTAAGAACACCGTGAATCATAGGCCTGTGGCCATTGCTGGTCTCAATGGGCCAAAAGAGTGTTTATCGGTGTGAGATGAGAAAACAATAATTAAACGCACTTTCAAATAAAGAAATACTTTATAACAGGATAAAACAATTAAACACGAGCATTTATTCCGGATATACGCGGCTAATAGAGACATTCCGATTAAAACAGTAAATGAACGCAAAAAAACGTGTTAAACGGGCGCTCGCGTTCGTTAGAGACTAGACGGGTGTTTGTGCTGTGAGGCCTGTGTAAATAAACATAAAACGTTTTTAACTGTTCGTCAGAAAAGGAATAAACCACAGAAATATAGAAAGGATTACCACCACGGATCTAATAATAGGAGAAAAGTGCGTGTGAATACATTTTTAATTACAAAGTTACAGATTATCGTCGATGCTGCCTTCCATTGCACTCCTAATTTGTCTTTCTATCAATTCTCTCTCTGCAACCTCGATCGGCCTGTCCTTACTCCTCGCATACATGCGCTCTTCGAGCGAGTATAGGTTAAAATGGTGCGTGGTGGGCTGTTCCACCGTATAATGTCCACCGCCATCATCATTATCAACCTTTCGTGTTTCTCCCCAGCTAAAATCATCAAAGTGCCAGAAGGCGTACACGGGTAGCACCAAGTTCCAGACGGGCAAGCTCAGAATATAAACAAACAGCCAAAAGACGTACTGCAATTTAAATGATGTGACCAGAATGAGAATAATAGGCAGACCAAAGATGCACGCGAGCATGATTAGAGGGATCCATGCCGGTTTGATGAGTATAGAAACAGCGATGAGTACAAACGTAAAGATGATGGATACGGGCAGTACGAGGGTGCCTGCCAGCTCAACGCCCACGGCAAACTGCATTGAGCAGCAGAACGTGCCACACAATGCGTTCACCGATACAAGTTCCATCAGGTTATGAACCGTGCTGTTGATCCATCGTCTACGCTGGCTGAGCAGCACTGAGAACGTGTCTGGCACGTATGTACGGCACGTAGCAGCAGGCAGAAAGATCAGTTTACGCCTGTAGAACGTTTTCAGAAGCAGAGTGGTGAGGTAGCGGTCCTCGCCGAGCAACAGCAGATTCTTCTCGTGCAGGGTCTCAGTACGTGTTACGGAGTAGGGGCCAAGAACGAAGGAGTTGGCGAGGATGGGCACGTACTTATCGTTCTCTTTAACTTTTATCCGGTAGATGCAGAAACAGCCGGGCAGGCACGTAACACCCCCGAAAACGCTCTCGAAGGTCTTGGTGAGGTGGTGGCTGATGTAGTACTCAAACACTTGTATCATTGTTACCCAGCTGGCGCCTTTGTTGATGATCTTTGTCTCTCCGCACATGCCCATGATCTTGGGATCGTTTACGAATGCGCTGTTGAAGTGGAGCAGCGCGTCCGGGTGCACGATCGTATCGGCGTCTACCATCATGATCATCTCAAAGTGTCGCGGCTCCATGCCCATCACGTCTTTGAACGCCTCGTAGATCTCAAAATCAAGATCGGACATGCGGTCCTGGTACAACAGCTTCTGGAAGAATCCCATGATGATTACCTGCGAGTCCCTCTTTCCCCGGTTCCCCGGCTTAGAGCGCTCGTCCTCCCGGCCTACCTTCACGATGACCACCATTTTGCACGTGTTCGTGTCGCTGTTGTACGTCCCGCTGTACACCACGCCTCTGTTGAGCGTGCCGTTGAGCGACTTGTACTCGGCGGCCTCCCGCCTTTTATCCACGTTCATCAGCTCAATGATAATGTCCGGGGTGGTCGTCTCACTGCCGCTGCCCTTGACCAGGCCATCCGCAATTACAAGAATAACCTTTTCAAGGTAGTTCTGGTTGCACAGCGAGTCAAGGGTCTTCTTGATGCCCTCCCTGTCCTCAGAGTAGCACGTGACCAGCATAATACACGGCAGGTTCTCGTTTGCCACCCTGTTCTTTCGAATCAGCCACGAGTAAATGATGGCAAGCACAAATTTTAGTATTATCAGACTGAAAATGATCACCGTGGACAGATACAGCAGGATGTCGGCCACCAGGCATCCGTACGTCTTTCCGCCCAGTTTACCAAAGTAACAGCTGTCCTTGAAACACTGCAGCGCAAGTGAATCAAGGTCGTTATCATCGGCCATTTTGCCTGTGTACTTCGCGATGAACTCGTCGTAAAAACCGTGTGTTACGATTGAAGGATCGTACACCCGGTCACCAATCAGAATAAGGTTAAGCCGTTTTATGTCGTTGAAGTTGAAGTAGATATCTGCAATCTTGATCAGCTCATCCGGATCAACACCGCTGTCTGTGATGCTCTCTCCAAATCTTCTCTTGCATGCGCTCGATTTGACAGTCTTCAGATTGTGTATGAGACCCTCGTACTCATCCGAGTAGTAAAGCTCGCCATTTCCGATCACCACGGGGGCAGGAAATTCGGGCAACTTCCCGTAGATGTACTGGTTCGAGCCCTTGCACACCACAATGTTCATCCCAAACGTAAGAAAACCAAGCAGAATGCAAAGAAAGAATATAATTGATACCAGTGCTATCTTTTCTCTCCACGCATTACGCACCTCCTTCGTCTTCATTCCACATATGCTCAGTATCTTACTTGGTATTAGAAATGTAAATATTGGATATATTATGGCCCACAGGGTCTTCCTCTTTTTATACACCTTGGGTGGACATGAGAAATCGTTTGTATCGAGGAAAACGTTAGATGGCATGAGAGGGTCCCGGTTTGTTTATGCATAGATATGATTAATTAAATATTTGTTTATGCAACGGGTGAAATAGCAGGGATGCATAAATAGCATAGATTGTTTACACAAGGTATAAAACGTCTTTACGCAGCAATTATTGGTTTAATATTGGTGTGTACATTGGTATAAAATTGCGTTAAGTAAATTTATTTTAATTAAAAAGGTTTAGTCTTAGTATTATTTTAATCTTAATATTATTCTAATCTTAATATTAGTTTTGTTTTTAGAAGATTTATAGCTGCTTAGCAAAATTGAAAAAGGTATAAAATAAACTTATCGTAGATATGAATAAGATTAACGAGCAATATAAATATTAATAACGGTGCTATTACAAATATAGAATGATGCTTGATGTTTAATTACAATATTTACGATTTAATAATGATAACAGGAATCTATTTGGTTTTTATTTATATAATCACATATCAAAAAAGATTTACTTTGTAAGAACGACTGTTATAAAACATCGCATCCAAACGGGCAAACAAAACAAAAATGATGAAATATCAATACGAAAATTAAATTAAAAAATTACTTTATTCGCCCACCACATATAAATATATAAGATATTAGGGCAATGCAATATCTTTCATAGTAGAAAAATAAACTCTTTTTCATTCTCAAGCGCGAGCTCTTTTATCATATTTTTCATTTCATCTTTTATCATAACATTTATACTCATAGATCGTTTGGCAATTTTGTTTATCAAATATTTGAGCTCATCTCTGCCTCTACAATTTTTTATAAGAGCGCCAGAAAGGCATCCACTAAAATATTTAAGCTCTCGTTCTTTATAAATAGATTTAAGCACAAAAAGATTTTGTGATTTACGAGAAGTCATCACATTTTCTGCTTTACTTGTAATATTGTTTTTATTGCCTGTGCGAGCATATTCATCGATTGCACATTCTGACTTTATTGTTACTTCTTTGGAACTGAGAACATTACTGCTGTATTTAAATAAACGAGTACACAAAATAAGTTCGTATTTTTTGTGGTGCAGCATACTGATAATATCGTTGCATTCTTTAATCCAACTATCCATCTCAAGCAAACACTCGTTAAACGTGTTAAAAAACGCAAATAATACATTCGTTGCCAGATCCGTATTCAAATCGTATGATATTTTTATGAAATGAAGTGACGAGTCAATTTTTGTTTTCATACTCAAAAGATATTCATTTATACGATTTTTAAGCTGTACGTGCAACTGTGATCCAATAGGTATTCCTTTATATATGGTCTTAATCATTTGAATTTCATTTTTTTCGATACAACACTCTAATCGGTAAACAATATACTCCTCAACTGATTTTTTAATCTCAACATTGGATATTCTTCCATATAAGACCATCACATCTTTTAACGCACCTTTACTTACGAGCTCAAGTGCAGTTTTATTAATTTCTTCATTTTTTGACTCTGATCTTAGGAAATCAAGCTGTTGTGATACCTTCGTATGTTCCTTGAATAAATTAGAAAGACGCTCGTACATTGTTTACGTTCTATTTGGCTATTTAAATCAAAAGGATGAAACTTATCAACGTGATAGTAAGAAATTATTAGAGGAAGAACCAAGGAAAGGTCTAACGTTCATTTGTCGATAAAAATTCAAATTACAAGGCGTTTATGTAGTATGTATTTCAAATGAGTTCATAAAATTCTTTTTAAGTTCAACAAAATATCACGCCGAACAACGTTCATACTACATAGTGTGTTAAGAAAACGACTGAGTATATTGCTTAAATGAGTTCGAGTGACTCTGAATAATTCATTGCAGTTCAACTTCCTCTTTCGAAGTATGCATTTGTTTGCTTAGAAGTAATGACACTACCATAGTCGGCTAAGTAAACAGACCATACAATTTATAAAAAACATTAAGTTGGGAATATATGTAAGGAGAGAACCTTTAAACATAGACTTGGATATAAAATGCGAGTGAATTCATATCATGTGAAGATAAACGGTGATGTAAGGTTAGTTATTCATTCGCCAACGTGATATATAGAAAAAATTTATGAGGCGAATAAATGCAAGTTACGCAGCTTCTATAAGAGTAATACATTAATACAAGGAGTTTGATATGATAAATTGTGAGAGTGGCAATAAACGTTCAATAATAATATGAACAAAGATACCGAATCATAGATTCGTTGACAGCGACTTGAAAAGGTTCATACAATGATTATAGCTAACCAATACTCATTCAAAAGAATTTAATGGTGGTGTTGTAAATCTAATATGGGGTGTCGAAGTAATCCAAAGTGAGTGAAAGTTATAACTATAGATAGGTTGATTTCCAAAGATCAAAACGTTTCAAAGAATAAATGGTGTGAAATTTATTGCGTGTAAGAGGAACGTGTATCAAAAAAAGCCCTATAATATTTAACTGGCATTTTTTTGTAAAGCATCGTAAATGTAAATAAATACAACTACTAATCTACGTTTACACGACAAACTCACTCTTACGGGAATATCACAACATTAGTCTGTCATATAGCTGAAATGCAGTCTTATGCTTTTAATGCTACCTTCAACATCATTTTTTAATCTCAATGTAACGAGATACTTTTATATAAAAAAGTAAGTCAATATCCCTAAAAACACGTCAGCAGCAGGATTTGAACCTACGCGGAGAAACCCCATTAGATTTCAAGTCTAACGCCTTAACCACTCGGCCATGCTGACTTAAAAACTCGATATTTAATATTTATAATGTATATAATAACGAATACTAGTCAGGATGTATTTTTTTTACTTATGTACTGTCGGACATTGTTGGAACTAAAAAAACAATGCTATATAATGGTAAAATGAAACAAAAATTAAATAAGTTCTTGAATAAAAATGTTCGAACATGTATAAATGTGATAAGCAAAATCAAATTTCCACAATTTACGCTCTACCTGAAAACAAGTCTATTTTAAACAACCATTATGCATAAAGTAACCTAAAACTAATATAATTGTAATGTATATTAAACACTAGTACTTGACTTTTTTCTCGAAAATAAAGGCGTTGTAATAAGCATTGCTATCCAAAACAGTAACATTCGGAAAGGTCACGTTATCAACGACTCTATGAACCAAAGGCTAAACAGGCCGTGGTAGGTGCTAACGTACTAGGAAGAGCATATTAAATAGGTGTTGGGTTGAATTAGTAATTAAATATGTCTCCTCAAAAAAACTTTATTAACAACTTGGATTTTCTTAGACTCAATTACAATGGTAGCTATAA
>JH993968.1:2454-14361 GCA_000316135.1 Trachipleistophora hominis | reverse complement strand
CAGGCACATATACACATGCATATAACCATCGTTATAAACTTTCTTGTGTAAAAATCCATAGAATACGTTTGCTTTGTCTTTATATACCTTCTATTAAGCTCTTTTTAAAAAGGAAAATAAAAGAGTTAAATTAGTAAACATCAAAGGTATCAGATTTATACAAATTGAGAAACATGTCATATTAAATACTACTATTCCAAATAGTTTATTTTGATAACAATTTCCTATGAAAGCTAAAATAAAGGTGAATCCCAAATTTCTTCATTGCCACAATTAATATTGCCAAACATTTGAAAAATATCTAACTGAGACAACTAACAAGTAAACCGATAATAAAAGCATTTTTCTCAATTTTCTCACTTCACTGCCATAGATGTTTTGAAATAAGGCAAGTTTTCGATCGTGGTTTTATAAGGATACTGTCAAACAAGTAAATTTTATTTTCTCATCAACAAGTCATAAATATTATTGCTTAGTTACTAAACAAAGATGCTCGTTCCATCACACATAGCACATCCGAATAGATAAAAAAAAGAGGTTCTATGAGGCGACGTGTAAATCGCCTACTTGATGCGATTGACATTGGTCGATATGACCAGAATGTATTGAGCCATTACAATTAAAATAATATTCATTTTTACATGTAAAGCTCTTCATTTCTAAAAATTTTATGGATATTTAATCAGTAATGGATAACCATGCCCACTTATCTGTTTTTATATCACATGCTCAACAAAAATGCCATAACTATTTTCATATTATGTTTATGATGTAGTTCGCATATAGCGAAGAATTCTTTCTCCTGACATCTATCAATCTGAAAAGGATTAAAATACAGTTTTGACAGCAGTATTTTACAAAAAAGTACAATTTACTTACGTAACACTCATTGCATGCTTTAAGCTCTGACTATGGAAATGAAAAGAAGCAATCCATCATATTTTGTAGCGCGATTATCTTCACGACAGATACAACATATTCTATTCATCAATACTGTTGGCCCGGAGCTAACCTCCTCTATTTAATCACCTAAATAAATACCCCATGATGCAGCATGTATCGGCCCAACAAATACTATTTCTTCTCGTGCACACGAATTTGTGTATACATTGCAAAGTGTTCCTAAGGAAACGATCGGCAAGTTTTACAAAGCAAATTCTGATTATTCTCGCGTTATTTTACCTTTTATCTACGCAATCACTATGTGTTGATTTAATTTAAATCTAAGGTACAGTAATGTATAAAACAGCTTTTAATTCTTCTGCTTACAGCCATCTCATTATTTATTCATACGTCCCGTCTTTGATGAAAAAGTAAATCCAATCGATTGCCTCCTCAAAAAACCATTCAAATGTCAAAATTGACATTGCTATCAGAAACGATACAAACTGCGAGTATCATACAATAAACATGGATAATTTAAACTTTACGCACATCATCAAATAACAAGACCCGTTGATAACACACACGCACGCGTTGTGCAGTTTCCTTTTTCAACAATACTTATTTCTTAACTTTATTATTTCATAGCACACACTTTGCTAATTCGCTGGGACTAACCATAGCAAAAGCCTTTCTTTTATGATGTACTGCTCGTTGGCGTTTTTGTTTCACTTTGTCTCCTCCTTATAAAAAATTTTAAAAATCATCCCACGTCATGAGAGAACAGGATGAGGAGAAAAACCTGCAAAAAGCTCTTATCGACATCGCAGAAGATACTAATAGCACGTGTGAGAGTGCAGATGAGTACATGTTATACAACACAGAGTATGATGATGAGCTGGCGAGTGTTAACAAAGTGAAGGTGAAGGAAGTCCTAGAGAAGTTGAAGGAGAATGACGGTGAGGTGTATGAGATTAATCTGTCTAAGAATACTATTTTAGGAGATATTGTGAGTTATTGGAACAGTAAAAAGAAGAGCAGAGATAAAATGGAGAAAAGAGGGATGAACAAAAAAATATTGGAGGAGAAAAACTGCCAGGTCAGAGTTGAAGTCAGGAACAAAGTGAAAATCTGCAACAATGGTAGTAATAAAAGGGTAAAAGCAAAAGATAAGGAGTATTTTAAGACGAATTTCTGCGGAAACTGGGATTAATTAGTAGTTCTCCGTCTTTCGTTAGTTGTGAAGGTTTTATGTTCTCGCCATTTATTCCTGTTTAACAGTTCGGATAGTAAACACTTTAGCACGATGTTTTTTCGGTGGGGCTACTGCATATTGATCTATCGTGATGAAGTGGTTAATTAAATGTAAGTTTCAGGTGTTTTTTAGAGTTGGATAACAGATCGTATCGTAATTTATTATCAAAAGAAGTTAAGCTTTATCGTTGTACTTTGCCTGAGTATACGTTTATACCAGCATTTAAGTCTAATAATTTAATCATCGTTCCTCTTCTTGTTTGGCTCTATCATTGGTTTAAGACTTATCTTTGTTTAGTCGAAATACCGACAAGCAGCATGTATTAAATATCATTTGGGTTTGTATACGTCAATCATTTCCGTATGCACGTGTTTTAAAACAAATACATCAGTTCGCTAAGAATAATCAAGTGTTTGGGAATGTAATAACTACACGTAATATCTCATTATTATTAAATATTTTGAGAGTTAAAGAAGGCATGTAAGTATTGCAGTGATAGGTTTATGAGAATGTAAATACATTTTAGTACAATTTGTACGGCTAATATGACAGATATGCTGCTTTCCAACCAACAGCTTTGTTTACATTCACTACCTCACACTATGACAGGTGTATTGTTATTGCTCACTAATGGACATAGATCTAAATAAATTTTTAAAGTATAGTGTTGTGTTTTACTTTTATTTACCATACACTGTTTCCTCTCAGTTTGTAATTTAGTGCGGCCAGTAGTGGTTGTCATCGTTTCTATCATAGTCATTGGCATGCGCTGAATGCTGTGGACGGTAGAAACAGTTTGATCCGAAGAAGTAACACGGGTATGGGTTGTACGGCGGTGTCCATTCTGGTGGTGGACAAGGATAATTTGGATAAGGGTATTGAGGTGGCCGGTACGGTGGCGGACAACGGAATACAAATTCTAGCCGAGCAGGTCTGTTATCGTTTGGTAAACAAGGATTGTATGGCTCGTACAACGGATTATAATTTTCGTAGCAGAATGCGTGGGTTATGTCCTCTTCATTCTTTCCATAGCACTCAACCCTGCCGTCGTCCTTAACCACAAACTTGCCAGGTATGCAATTGTAACCACATACAGCAGCTTTCCTAACATTCTTCTCTTTAAGCAGCGCTATGAGGTGAGAAAGATTATAGTCTGTCGCAAATACGCATTTCTTGCATTTATCTTCACATATTTCCGACAACTTAGTGTCTCTATCTTTATTTACCAGCACGATTTTATTCGTGAAAGCATAGGCAAGACTGTAAAGGAGAAACAAAATCATAAATAATGAATCGTTTGTCTTTATATACTTTTATTTTCTTTTTTTGTGTTCTAGAACCAAAAACATTTTTGGCCATAAATACGCTTAACTGATAACCGAAGAAAACCTACTTTAATTATTATGTGTTGTTTCTAAATATTTGGGATAAATAAGGTAAAATGTGTCCGTTTAAAGCACTGCACTCTTGTGTGGTATGTTCTTCTACATGGTCGTTGCATTTGATAGTTATTGTCAATCTTTAGCTTCTATTTCTTATTCGTATCTGCGGCAACCTGCATAGCATTCATAGACACTGTTAGAATAACATCTAGCAAGTTAAGAATGCTTTGATGTACCAGTTACTCTTTTTTTATACGGCTGTAATTAACTAAAGAGTAGTTATATCGTTGTCATTAAGCATTGCATCTAACAACTTTGATAATTCTGTTTACAATCAAGATAAATCACTGATCATATGAATATAATGTCACAGGTCTCTGCGTAATTATTTTCTAATCACAAAGCACTGCTAATAAATTTTCAATTTAAGTTTTACACTACTTTTGGCAAGCTAAGACATAAGAGATTCATTAGAACGTTAAAGCTGAAATCACTCACCAAAGTTGATACTAAACAACAAAACATTATTTATTGTTTGTAATCGATGTTAATAACATCAATATCAAAATATAAGATAGGTGAAACGCATTATAAACGCGTCAGATCTGAAACACACCGCCATTAAAAACGTATATAATGAACGCTGAACATAACATTTAGGATGCAAAACGAAGTGGATCATGTTAAAAATGAGAATAGTGACGACTCTTACTCTGCTGTTGGTATTCGTGCATTTGTCCTGGACAATCCGGCACACGATCCATCGAACAATGTGTCACTCATGGACCATTTAAATAATGAATTGCAGAATTTTCTCAATTTTCTAAGACCAAGTGATGAAGAAATGGTGCTTAGACGACTCATGGTAAAGCGTATAAAGAAATTGATATTGAGTGGACTCAGACAGATGAGAAGACAGCAAGCGAGCGCTTCTGGGAATGATTCTTCGTATAATGTGTTCACGGAAAACATGGATATAAAGATTGCTAGAGCGTTGCAAAGTGATGCTGAAAGGAGAGCTGAAAAATCCGATACGGAAAGGTGTGACGCGCAAGAGGGACGAAAACGACCTGGTAACAGGGTTAAGTGCATTGGTAGTTACGCAACCGGATTGTATCTGGCCGGTGGTGATACCGATTTGTCGCTTCTGACTGAGGAAGAAGACGCACTAGAGAAGCTGTCACATTTTTTACGTAAAAGCCCCTTGATACTCCGCAGGAGTGTTATTTTTATATCAAAGGCACGGGTACCTATACTAAGATTTGTGGACATCTGTCACTTCAAGTACGATCTATCCTTAAATCAAGAAGCAAGCTTGGCTCACACCAAATTTGTGAAAGACATTTTGCACAAACAGCCGGCTATAAAAGATATGGCACTGTTTTTGAAACAGTTTCTAAAGTGTCGTGGATTAAACGAAAACAGACGAGGTGGGTTAAATTCCTATGCTCAGTTATTGATGATTATAAGCTTCCTAAATTTACACCCTCTGGTTCAAAATCAGGTATCGATTAAGGCCAATTTATCCGTCCTTTTTATGGACTTTTTCGAATTTTACGGCCAAGACTTTTGCTATGATAAAGCTGCAATTTGTTCGTCTGGTTACAAAGCAAAAACCAGCAACAGTTATCTCTCGATAGAGGATCCGACAAACAGCAGCTACGATGTAGGCTGTCTGTCGACTAAGATGAATGTGATCAAGGAGGTTTTTATGCATGCGTATAAGACTATGAGCGCCCTTGCGAGAGAGAGAGTTGGCGACAAATACATTGCATTGCCATTGTGGGTCAAGGTTTGTGATTCGGAAGCTATTTGGCGGGATAACATACCAAGGTTTTATAAGAAAATGATAATTAATAGAGAAATATGATGAGATACCGCTTTTAATAAATAATGATTAGCAATACTATCGCTTCTGCCGTTATGTGGTATTTGTGCGATAAGCCCCGTTTTTCATGGTTCCAAGAAGTATTTATACGTATAATCGATAATATAATCCTTTAGTAATCTGTTTTTACATATATTGAGACGTATTTGTGTCAATTATACCATTAAAAACGCTATCAAGCCTACGAAATGGAATAAAAATAAGCTTTTATTCTTCTATTGAAATAATAATTTATAGTTATTAAGTCGTTTTTATCGTTTTAAATGCTGAAAATGTTGTAAAGTTAATAATTTGATCAAAATATTTTTCATTTATTACAGGTAAAAGAGATAGCTCTCCAAATGAAAAAAAATCAGAACGACTGTGCAAACTACGAATGTATTATATCATAGAATGATGTCAATACAATGATAATTTTCAAGACGATTAGTCGATCTGATTTACTGATTTGTTGGTACTATTAAATAAACTAAATAGTGGCTGTTAAAAAATATCCTTACCATGTCAACAATGTACCATTTGTTTTATAACAATAATAGCGTATTTAAATATTAGATTAAAATCATAACTCGTTATTTCATTCATTTTTTATCCTTCTCAGTAATTTTTACGGCCAATATGCGACGAACGGTTTAATTAGAAATATAATTGTTCGATGAATTGTATTTATTTGAATTTCTATGTTCTTCATTGTATATTATGTAGTTATCGAGCCTATAATTACGGCCTTTTAATATAAGAGGGTGTTATGTTTGTTTCTCAGGGTAAACAATTTTTAAAGTCGTTGTTTAAAGGATTGAGACAAAGATTGCCTCGCAGGATCGAAAGGATTCATAGCATTCTTTGATAATGATAGAATAATAACTACACTTAATAGATTATAATGCTTTTATGTCTGCATTAAGTACAGTAGCCTCTAAAAACATAACATATCAACATTCACTTATGTACTATTATTTGTTTTACCTTGTGATAATGGATAATATGAACTACAAATGTTTGTTTATGCCTTGTCTCATAACATTAATCAAGTGAGATTGATACTTTCGTTCGCGAAAAGAATAAACCTATACCATCAGTACCTTTCTTATTATTTCTAAAAGTTATTTACAGTACTACATCAGATTATTTATTGTTTTTTATTTAAAGCATGTTTTTTGCTTTGGAATACAGCAAAAATATTTAATATTCCTATTATTATTCCATAATAAACCAGGACATTTGAATTACGAAAATATTTCTATAAACTAATTAAAACAGTTGTTGATATTTTACACTACGTTTTAAAATGATATAATGATTTGATATTAGGTATTATTGCCCTCGTTTCTAAACCGATCTGATAGCATCAGCGTTTTAAGTATTACCACGGTAAATTAAAAAATGATTTAAAATATCTAAAAAAATCCAGCATAGTTATCGTATCTCAAAAATTAGAGAATTTACTTTTTTTATAGATCTTTACTCGTGCTATAAGTATAGTTTTGTTGTGAATACTGAGAAACAATTAAAAGACGTGGTACGTCGAAAACGCAATGGACATTCTAATGGGCATTTATTGTGTATATAAAGTATCTGAAATAATGAACAATATTCATTATTTTTCTGTTTTCAGTATTTATTATAGTGTAACTATTGATAATACTACTGTTACTCATTGAATTTGTCATACAACTATTTTTTACGCGATTCTTACTTTTATTCCAAAGAAACATGGCTCGACACTCATAAACAGTGAGAGGATGAATATGAATCAGAATTATCGATATAAATAGAAAATACGCTGCTTAATTTTTTTATTGGTTATGATCAATAAACATAAATTAGTGCGGTAGAATGCTAATATAGTAGTATTCTAGACTCGAAAGAAAACTTTAAAAAAGTATATAAGAAGTGGCGAACGAAATACCATGTTGCTATTTTTCATATGTGTTATTACACAAATCATGGCAAACGATATAATACTAGTGGAACGAGATTGTAAGATAAAACCAAACGATGTGTGTGCAAATGAATGTAGGAAATGCGTCGCTGCTACGAAGGAAAATCTTCCAGAGCTTATTTCACAGTTAAAATTGAGGGATATTTCACAAGCAGCGGTCTGCGCTTATAACGGCATACCCGGAAATTTCGTGGTAAAAAAGGATGGATCTGTTGAATGCTATGGCGATGATGACAAAGATATTTATCATGTCTTTTGCTATGCAGACTATAAGCCTGAGAAACCGGATCATGAAAAACCACCCATATGTAAACCTAAACCATGTAAACCCATTTCATGCTGTTCGTCCTCATGTGGTTTTTTCCCATGTTGGCCTCCTTCGTTTAATACATCACCATGCTGGTCATCGTCATCCAAATCCTCGTCTTGTTGGCCTCCCTCGTTCAGGCCGACTTCATCATGCTGGCCACCTTCATTTAGACCGTCATCATGTTCGTCTTTCTCCTCTTGTTCCAAACTATGGCGACCGGACCATCGCAGACCACAATGCCCAACGTTCAGGTTCAGAAAATGCTGTGTTGACCGATGCGGACGCGTTACCAAAAGAGTTTCTGGTTGTATTTCATGTTATAAGCCTAGGAGACATCATGACTACGACTATGATGATGATTAAATAAAATATACGTACAGGTACTAATATATTAACGCGATTGAAACGTTAGTCTGATATAAATCATTGGTTGTTTTATGATCCTCCATGAAACAGAATGTTGGCTTGCTCGTGCGCCTGTAGAGTTTAGTCTGTTGTAGAAGTTGTTTGTTTTATACTTCTATTGACAGTTCCTTTGTGATTATACACTTTTGTAATACAAAAAATAATCAAGTTGGGAGGTAGATCAAATAATAAGTAGTAACCTTTTATATGGGAATAAAGAGATAAAAAGTCCTGAAATTTTCAGGAGTTGAAAAACTACTTTTATTTTTTGAAGCAAACTTTCCATCTACGAAATTGTATTTGATTAATATTGACACTTTATTAAGTTGAATAACAGGATGACACGACTTATGGATTATGACGCAAATTTTAACAAAATTCATCGTTACAACAAATAGCTGAAAATAGATGGCGAAGAGAGAGATATAATGCATACTATGACTATTCGTCTAATGTAAAAAACGAAGAAAAATTTATTCAACAAGTTATTCGAGCAGGTAAATACTCTATGGCTAATGATACAAATAATCCAATTGGTATTAGTAGATGATGAAGTGCGTTTTTATAGAATTAAACGAATTCTTAATTTACAAACAAACCTTCTAGAATTGTTGGTTATTTTAAATTTCAGACCGGCTATTATGAAGTAATAACGGTAGAAGCCGTTATAAAAGCTCTAATCTTAACACAGTGAGCACTTTATCCGAGTTATACATAGTAATGAAATATAAATTTATAACAATACACTCTTTGACAACACGCGCCTTATATAACGATAACAGGTTATTAAATATGGTTTATCAAAAAATAGAACGTATTTGAATAAAACAGTTAAGAAACTGAAGAAAACCACTTTATTGATCGTTTACTACTATGTCCCTACCATTACTATATAAATTTTGATCTTTATCCGATAAACCCAAATCTTCATCATACTCTTCGTAGAACACCTCAGTAATAATTTTTTTTACTCGTCCCGACTGTATTTTATCATCAAAACTTTTTCTATACTTACTACTGCGAGCAGATGGTACAACTGCTTTAGATGGTCCGACAAGTACTCTTTGAATCTCATGCGAAACTATTGCTGCGTGCAGTGATTCATCATTAATAGCGGCATTTTGAACACTAAATCCTTTTTCATTACTAATATCTAACGTTTCCTTTTCTTTGCCTCGTCCCTCACATGACTCATTACTTGAGATGGAGACGTTTTCGTGGTCTTTCTTACAATCCGAAATTGATGATGCATCCTCATTTTCGACATTATCATTCTCTTTGTCAGAAGGTAAATTAGCAACATTTTTATGTTCCATTGGATATTTACCAAAGTTTTTTTTGTCTTTAAAATTGTTTACCTGTGATTTTACCGAATACCATCTGTTTGTTTGTATCTGATCCTCAACACCCAAATAATCGCCGGTATTGTATCTTGTTTGGTTATTAATATTGCCGTTGATACACTTTTTTCTGTTTCGCTCTATCCTAAGCTGAGGAAATCGACAATATCCATCATTATTCTGCTTTTTAAATCCATCAAGATTTGTTCTTGGCTCTGTTTCATTGTTTACTTCAGGTGATAGGTCATATGGTAACGTATTTTCACTTAGTGAGTTTGTTGAATCGCTTTGTGTTCGGAAAGGGTGATATCCAGGCCATTTTACAACTTTTCTTTCATCATTCTTCATCCGAATTTCACTCGGAATGCTTCCATCAACACTTCCGTCTTTTCTAGTACTGTTACTGTTTACAGACCATGTCAATCGAATTATTAGAAATAACAAAAGAAACGATACTGGCATGTTATAAAGAGCCCGGCTTTCTTTTATATTTATAAACTCATTAATAATTTCATCTATCATGGTGTAAATCGTTATGACACCAGCACGTCTTTTTAATTAAATTCATATAATACATCAATATTTTGCTTTTAACTGTAGATTTATTTATAAAATCAAATGTATCATATTTATTTCATTTCTTTTGTTATTAATGTATTTTATGGCATAACTACTAAATGGTAGATGTGTAGTAACAGAAATGAAAACATTAGAGCGTATCACAAAAGCTCTTTTTCGTATAATGTAACTCAAATGTATAGAATTTGTATAATTTGTTAAAAACCATTAACTACCTAAGAACAACTATTAAAACGTTTAAAAATAGAACCTTGCACTATTATAAACATGACAATTGAAAAAAATATATTTTACACGATTTTAGAATTTTCCCACCCATTTTTTTGCTAAAAGTACTTAATTAACAATTTCATTATCTCTTCACCTTCTCCAAAATTTCCTATCCATTTTTTATACGCATAGTTTACAAATTTTTTTCTGTCTTAACTACAGAATTTATTAGTAGATTATATTTTATGATGCCTTAGTGTGTAAATTACATGATTGTTATGAATTTATGTTTAATGCGACCAACGGTCTATAACATCAGATATTGATAACAATTTATTTTATTAAAATAGACTGGCGGAGACAGCGATTTTAAATCACTAATCTTTAATTGTATGATAATTTAAAAATAATATTATTTAAATGCTTAATATATCTATTATTAGTCATTTATCAATTGTAAATCAACTGATGATCTAAAAGAATTACGAAGCAATCAATTCATTTACACATCAAATAACGTATTTGGTCAAGACAACTCAACGTATAGTTCAGCATACTGATAAGATTTGCATATTTTGGTTAAGTTTAGTTTATTTATGAAAACAGTTATTAATAATGTTGTCATGGTATATGTTCTCTATCACTTTTCCGATTTTTATCGGAATGTAAGTATTTATCTAAGTTATTCAAGCTGGATTGGAATATAAATAAAAGTACGTTTCTTAACAAAGGTTTTTTGTGTTAACATTGAATAAAACATTAACTTTTGGTCGTATTAATTAACGATTGACCCTTTGTGAAAGACAAATCTCACCTCTTTGAATAACTACCATTGATATTTCATGTCTTACTCTATATAGGTATTAAAATTATTTTATATAGTATAATTGTCATCGTTGATATACAATTGTTTCATTAATTAAGCTTTCTGTAACCATACTGAAATAAAATATTTTTGGCACGAAGTCAATTGACATGTTGTTGTAATGTAGCATATGAGTTGCTAGAGATTCATGGATGGTCATCGAATAAAATGTTTATTACTGTTATTCTCTACTAGTCCTTCAAACGTATTCAAAGACTTTTAAATTACACATTTTAAAAAACACTGTTCTTGATATACTTACGATGATTCTTGATTGTTGTGTTAACTTTTAAAAAAATGTTGAATCATATAACTTTTATCAAGTTTACCATATTAATCTAATACATATTATGGATTGACAAGAAAGAATCTAAATAATTTTTTCATTTAATTTTACGTGGTACAACCTTTGTGAAACTTCTTTTAGTGTTTTTCCAACACAAAGTCTATTTGCATCGTTTCATATTTTCTATTCACCTAAAATAAGATGTTTAGCCTCAACAGTTTTTGATTTATAAGCCTCAATATGCTTTAGTCAACCAATTTGTTTTTAATACGTAATATTAAAATTTAAGACGTTTTAAACATACGTTTTGTGCTACTCGGATTATAGCTAGCAATCTCATACGAATATATCTGGAACTTTCTGGTCAAAAAATACACATTTATTTGATAAAATATGTTAGCGTGATTTTACGATTTTTATATCATTAATTGGATGTATAGCAAAATGTATTAGATTAAAAGATATAACACAAACCAATAAATATATTTTCTACTATTGTGACAAAGTATAGTACAAAATGCAGTGCTAACAACCAACTAAGATGAATTATTATTGAAGCAAGT
>JH993966.1:32167-44026 GCA_000316135.1 Trachipleistophora hominis | reverse complement strand
GTTCTGTCTCAATTATCGTTAGAAATACCCGGTATTTCTATCAAAACGGTTTTTTAAGTACCTATTTGTTGTAACCGGCATAGAATTTTTTACTACTTTCTTTATAAATCTGCCGTGTATAAAAGTAAAACCTTCTTACATCGTGTAAAGCGCTAAGAATACGTTTGTTAATAAAATTTTTTTTATTCGTAATCAATTAACATCGTTAAAGATAAATTCAAGGCTAATAGGAACGAAATAAATTATTTTATCATTTGGCTGTGAATAGAGAGTTGTAGATGGTTAGAACGTTCTTTATTCCCTTGCTATGCTAATCGTATTTTATCTGCAAGATATGAAATAAACCATTTAACCGCATACTGATAGGTGGAGATGATGGTCAGGCAGACCTTCAAATACAAAAAGATAAAAAACTGCAAATTAATCCTTTATTTCGTTGAAAGCATATATTATCACACCTTCATAACACAAATAGACGTTCTTCTGGTTCACTAGACCGACTATGGTATCAGCCTTTTTCATAGAATAATTTTTAAATTCATATCAAAAAACGAGAACAGGCTGTTAAATAAAATTATGATTAGTGTAAGAAAGCAATTTATTTAATGTTGACGCGAAAAGATCGCCTTTATATAAGAATACTATGATAATGTGCCATTTAAATTAATAAACAGCACAATTAACGTTGAGCTGCGCAGTGCAATCATCATTATGATGAATGTTTAATAAACGTTTATTTCTTAACCATCACTTATTGAACAGGATTAAAAAGAAATATTAATAAAAACTACATTTGCATACGTTACAACGCCTACAGGTATTATTTATTTTGATACTTTTCAGTATTTTATTAATGATAATACATGGCATGTACTATGTAATTAATTATTAAAAAGTATATTTTTATAATGACGTAGGTAATTACTTAGACTATCTTTTAGAAAGGAATTGGTAGATTTGTTTTACACGGCATGATTGTGGTACAAATACGAGTAGAGACTGTTCCATGCTCATAATAAGTACCATATAGCAGATTTGTAACGAGATCGTAGAGATGGCTATCTAAATTAACAGATTTATCATAAATTACAATTAAGAGCGCATCTTTATAAAATGAATCGTTCATTTCACGTAGTACAGACCATCAAGCATCTAACCAATGATAAAACCAGAAGGTACGAAAATATTGAAAATAAACAGCTCGGCAAAGCATCAGAATTATTAAACTAAGTAATACGAAAATGTGTTGTCAATTTGCTATTTATTTTATAATTACGACACATATTATGACGTATCCCGGCTATAACTCTTTATTACAACTCTTACAAAGCGCTGACTTGAGCGCTTTCAGCCTTTTCTGAATATCATTCAAAGTTAATGTCCTAACAAAAAAATTGAGGAGGTGCTTTCTCTTCAGTTCCATAAGCAGGTTCTGCAAGTATTCTGCATCCTTTCTGTAGTAATAGCCTCTAAGAATTGCCATATCTATCTGTTCGGTGAAATTTTTAGATCTAACGTTTACGATGTTCTTAAGGCGCAGCGGCTCATTATCCTCAAAGATCCTTTTTAAAATCGTGTTTATGACCGTTTCTTTCTTCTGTCTCTGCTCGCCTTTTGCTATATGTGCGAGTATCTTGTCCTTCTCATCGAGTTCATCAATTCTACCCCAGAACACGCGGTGATAGCCGCGTATTTCCTCCTCGCTCTTGTCGATATGCTTTTTAAACTCCTCAAAGTTATCCCGCCCATACATCTCAGTAACCTTTATAAAGGTTAGAAAGTCCTTTTTTGTCCAGTTCCTGTATCCCATCTCCATCAGCTCTTCCTTTCTTTTTGATTCTTGTTCGCTCAGCTGCTCGCCCTGGTCGTACAGCTCGTTCTCCTTCTTTATGATTTCGAAGAGCTCCTTCGGATAAAAATGGTACTCTGGCAGGATCAGCTGCTTAGGCCGCTGAAACAGCGAACTGTTTCGCCGTCTGTTGCTCAGCAAATATTTCTCTATCTTTGCCTTGTTCTTGTAATCCTCGCCCTCCCATTCGTATATTTCAATGTTGTGGTCCTGAGTTTCGCTCAGTGTAACGCTTTCAAGCTGCGTATTCAAAATTTTCGTTTTCTCCTCGCCGATTTTAATTATTTCCTCGATGTTCAGCTCTGCGGTCTTCTCCTCCTTATCAAAGATGTTCTCTACGCCCTCTGCGAGTATATCAATCAATTCCTTCTCGTTTATATTGGACGACGTGTTCAGGTTGTTCTTTACGAGAATTTCGTCCAATTTTAGCTTCTTAAGCGCCCTGTAGATTATTTTCTCCTCGATGGTATTCTCTGTGATGAATTTGAACACGAATACCTGTTTTGTCTGTCCTATCCTGTGTGCTCTGTCCTGTGCCTGCAAATCAATCTGCGGGTTCCAGTCTGAATCGTACATTATCACAATATCAGCCGTTGCCAGATTAATCCCCAGGCCACCTGCACGTGTTGAGAGCAAAAAAACAAAGACATCGCTATTTTCAGCGTTAAAATCATCTATTGCCTCGCCGCGCTCGGCAGCTGAGGTACTTCCATCAATTCTTCTGTACTCATACTCTCTCATTGTGCAGTAATCCTCAAGTATATCCAGCATGCGGGTCATCTGCGTGAATATAAGGACCCGACTATTTCTTCTCTTCATTTCCGTGAGCAATTTATCAAGATACACCATTTTTCCTGAGTTGTACACCAAATGCTCGTCCGTAGTGTATGGCGGCCCTGGTTCCATCCCATCAAACAAGTACGGGTGGTTACAACACTTCCTAAGTTGTATGACTACGTTTAAGAGGCTGGATTTAATCTCTCTCTTGTGCAGCAGGGGGGTGAGGTCCTTCTCAAGTATCATTTTGTATAAATTTCGCTGCATCGCGGTGAGCTGCGGGTACAGGTTGATGACCTTCTTTGGCAGCAGCGTCTTCTCCACGTCCCGCTTCTCTCTACGCAGAAAAAACAGCTGCAAAACCTTCCTCAGCTGGTCTATTCCTCCTTTGTTGTCGTTTTCCATCTGCGTGATCCACTTTTCAAACTGTTCCGGGTCCTTGAACAATTTCGGATCAAGGAAGTTGAGCAGTGCCCAGAGCTCGTGCACGTTATTCTGCAGAGGCGTGCCGGTGAGTAAAAGGCGATGCTCGCACCGGAAAATTCGAACGATTTTTGAAAGCAGGCTAGCCTCATTCTTGATCCTGTGCGCCTCGTCAATGACCAAATAGCACCACTGTATTCTCTGGAACACCTTCTTTGCCGAGATACACATCTCGTACGTCGTTATAACCACGTCATAGTTCGTATTTTCCATCGTTTCCTCCATTTCCTTAATTTCAACGTGGCTGGCATGGAAGGTGAATAGCCTGAAAGAAGGCAAAAATTTTTTAAATTCCGCCTTCCAGTTATGAAGAAGCGACTTGGGCACAATCAGCAGATGCGGCGTGTCGTTCTTCAGAAAACTCTTCAAATAGCCCAGGAACGTGATAGTCTGCAGCGTCTTACCAAGCCCCATCTCGTCCGCAAGAATGCAGTTTATATTTTTCTCGTGCATGCTGATCAGCCAATTCACTCCCTCAATTTGGTACTCCCGGAGAGTGCCTCTAATATATTTAGGGGATGTCCTAAAGGAGTAGGCGTACCCCAGATCAAGCTCAGAGTCGAGAATGCCCCTGTCCTTAGATTTTCCCCTGTTCAACGAACCTTTGTTGTCCTTCCTCGTGTTAAAAAAATTTATAAGCGGACTTATTTCGTCGTCCGATCCGCTTGGTTCGTTATTTTGATCTTTTTTCATTTAAGGGTATATCACGAATTCAAAAATAATTTAAATATTGTTTAATGTTTGAGATGCTGATTACGAGGCTATTTTACATTAATTTTGATGTTGGCGCCTTTTTACTGTTAAACTGCTGATTGGGCTGTTTTGGACCGCCTTGACGATGCCGGATCGTGTTACGGGGCGTTTTACACTTACAAACGAGAAAATGAAAAAATGGACGAATACGTGCACATGCGTGCTATGAGACCAGACTGCTATTTTTTGCTGTTTACAGGATCGGAACAGCTGCTATGAAAATTTTTATCAGTTTGCCTTTTGTGGATAAATCGCTTTTGCACGGCTTCGTGTTTAAATATTGACATGACCAGACTAAGAGACATAAATGCCGGAGACTGCAGTGCAACACTCCTAGAAAAGGAATGTGTTCATGAAAAAAGCATTTTGGTTTAATTGAATTTATTTTTGTAGAGTTATTGCACTTATCAGGTACGTTTTTGAAGATACGGCGTATAACGACTTGCTCGTCAGATAAGGAACGGGCATTGTCATACGCAACCACCATTAATGGTCGAGAAGGCCGCCATTATCAGGTCGTAGACGCAACACGTCCGTGTCGTAATTTTATAACGGCACCTATACGCTGCACGGTCCTATACAATCACCGATCAGGTTTAAAATGGACGTATTCTCAAACGCAGCATTTGTTCTATCTTTATCATCCAACTGCTTGTTTATCGTTTTCCAGTTTACATGCGTGTCCTCAGCAATTTGCACTCGGATCCAAAAAGTATCAAGCCGTGCTTTCAGCACGTAGAAGATGCACAGGCCTATGATAGCCGCCATTGAACAGTGAGGAATTGTCGGCTGGAAGTGCACAACGACCTGCTGCAAATTTTTTCCATACGTGGTCGATATTTCCTTTATTTCTATACTATCCAAATTTACCACGTTCAATATCTCCAGGGAGTACGGGTGTTCAGGATCTTTTATATGTCTTATCAACTCAAACACCATTCCTTTGGTTAATTTGTTTGGATCGAATTGCTCGGTACACTCAGGAACGGCTGATTCGAATAGTTCTGGTTCGCGGTTCATCTAGGGTATCATATTTTACAAAATTTGATGAGCATATTGAAACATGAGCTGTCTGGGCATCGCTTACACCAACAAAAGGTTTTTCCCGGTTTGTACTCATAGTTCCAAAAGAATTGCATCGAAATGGCCTAATTACCAGTTTTGCTACTAAACACGAAAATAGTTTGAAAGATAAAACACTCAGAACTGCAAAATCATGACATGTCAACATAAATAGACAGTGATACGGTGCAGTATACGCATATATTCCTTTTCGGTCACATGACATCCTGGTATATGTACTGTTAGGCAGAATTTTTAAAAAAGAATGCTAAATATAAAATATTTAACCTAAAACAATTTATTGTTCCTAAATTGCATATTAAAGGGCGTAATTACCTTTTAACTTTACTTAAACAGCGTTTGATATATTACATATTTACCAAATCGGAATTTGTTCCATAAAATTTATTTAAAAATTTTAACGTCTCTATAATAATAAACCACTTTTTGGCAGGCTAAACATAAATGAAAACTCTTAGGACCGTTAAGTTGTGAAACCATTGCCTATTTTAATAATTCCCTACGTTTTTTCAAATCAAAAAAGCAACGTATATTATGGTTTTTTCCTCTTAAGTATACCATTTTACATGGTTTACCTTTTCTTGTACTTTACTTTTATATTTTTTAAGCTTGTAAAAATATCAAATTCATCCACCTTTAAAACCATCAAATACAACCAATACCAGTATAAAGTACCATTTGTGTATTAGAATGTGTCAAAAATAGTAGTTTGCATTTAACATCCTTCTTATTTAACTACCATAATATTGCAACTATTTATTATACTAAATTTATCCTCTATTAACCTATTTATACACTAAGTTTTTTACCTGTGGTGCTGGTTTTTATCCGTACCAATCATAAATACCCTAAATATTACGAGATTACTTCCACATTTTCTGCGTTTTAAGCCTCTATAATTTATTTTCTACCATTATCACGATTAAACATTTTATACTCTGCCCTAAATAGTAATACAATTATAATGAGCATAATGGTCTGTTTGAAATAAAACATTTCAACACGTATTCTCTGTTACTTTATTTACGTATTTTAACATTCTTTTAACTTTTCTAGCACGTCATCGTCTTGTTATATGTGATTACACCTTTTACCGGTTAGATGCCAATATTCGTTAAAAAGGTTCATGATGTAAATATCAACTCATACGCTAATTATAACCTGTACTTATACTAAGATTATCATTTTCATTTACAAATAGGTGCTGATTCTAAATTGATCATAATTTGTATTACCGCTAATTATAAGCCTTGGTTTTTTATTATACGTGTTTTTGTTTACTCATTCATCGCATCATATCATATAAGTAATATCATCGGGTTATCACTTTCGTTATAAAACCTTTTGATCAGTTTGTGTTTAATTTTAGATTTATCGCTTCAACCAACGAAAAATGATACACCACCTTACAATTCATATTTTCATCATTTTCTTTATAGCACAGTAAGACCAACTAATAATTTTTTTCATTTTTTCTTGCTAAAATACGTAAATACTTGCTAAAACTAGATTATCTACGTTTATTGATATGTTAGTTCCACCTAACTTAAGAAATCAATTAAAAAGATAAGACTGTACCTTTTATAATGATTTTACGTACCTTTTCTATTGTTCTAATAATCTATTCAGAATAATTCTCAATGTTTCACAGGTATAAATATGCGGTGATGAACAGCCCATAGAATGGAAAATGAGCAGATAATACGGCGTATTAACAAATTGCAAAAAAAGATTAAACAAGAGATCGACAAATGCGTGTTAGAAATTGAAGAACTGCGTACTGCGGAAAAATCGGCTGCTGATGAATCGAAAAAATCGTTTTAGAGGATTAGCTCTTTTGATAACAAAACAAGAATGGAGAAAGAATACCGTTTTAACTTATAGTACGAATAAATAAATAACTGTAAATTTACTACGTCATTTTTGTAGAAATACGTGTTATGATGGTGGTTTGACTTAGAAAGGGTCTTTTAATCTTCAGAAAAAAGTATTTAGAATGATATTATTAACGTAATATGATACGATAATGAACTTCTGTGTAGTTTTACCACTGATGAACTTTATGTTCTTGATATAAAATGGTTAACAAATGAGAATTATAAATGTTTTAAAAAGTGAAAGGCTTGGTTAATGGCAGCTGAAAACGTGCTGCTTGGAAGTGATGAGTTAAAATAAAACGTGGTATGAACGGCTTTGCGTATATTTTGCAGTTCCGTCTGGAAATAAAAAAAATAAAATAAGGCGGCCCATGCCTCTTCCTCCCGAGCTAAGTAAAACATTCGCATTTGAGCTCAAAAAGTCTGCTCTCATCCAAGCTAAACATTCAAAACAAGGATAATTTAGAAATTGAAGCACGGCTCGGCAGCTTAACAGAAGTATTTACAAACGAAAGACTACGGCTCAACACTTTTCATCCGGTAATATTAGAGCCTTCGCACGATACAAAATTTAAAACGGGTGTCGCACTAAACTATTTCACAGAAATCAAAGATTTATTTAAGAATGAGACCGGTTCTGTACAGAAAGACAGCGTGAGCTTCTATAAAGGACTGAGAACAACGCTTTCAAATGGTAAAACGACCACAATTAGAAAAGAGCGAGTTGCTCTATATGATGTTTTTATTCCGAACGCTGTTTATGATCTTAGGATTGCCTTATCTCGAGAAATACCGGTCACTAATGTAATAAAGGCGTCCACATACAGGCGAGAAAGAGAGCGTGAGAGCTTCATTGTGGATAGTACTCGTTTTGATTTTACGATTACAAAATCAACAAATCAGGTCAGTTATGAGATTGAGGTGGAGCTTGTTGATGTAAACTCTAACTTGGATGCTTTCGTTGATGTTGCGTTTAATTTAGCTTTTTTGAATCTGCAATGAGCCTTCTGTCGTTTAATCCGACACAGATGCATGCGCGTTATTATTTTTAATTGCCTTATGGGATGATGTGCGTGATTAAATACCACTCTACGTTTTTTTAGGGGAGTTCACTGTTCTTAGAATTGCCTTTATCGCTTCTTTCATGAAACTTTTTAGAGAACGTTTTTAATCTCGTCCACGTGAATATTAAATATAAATTGCTATTTCTGCGGGTTCTAGGAAAAAGTTAATTATTGCAAAAAAAATTAATTACCACTTATATCACATCTAAATTACAGGGATTTCTTTAATAATAAATTTTATTTTGCAATTACCATGCACACGTTTTTTTTGTTCGCTAAAATTAAAATAGCCATGGCCTTTGATTCTTGATGAGTTTATTCAAATAAACTTTCTTGTGGTGTACATAGGAATCTAATTGGGTAAGCAGTCAAAAAAAGACTTTTGTGCGGCTCAAAACGATCTTAAATATAGTGTTTAGCATAGCTGATGACATATTTATATAGTTATGTTATTCTGACTGCATGGTATTTCGATAGATGGTAAATTCCTGACTATCATTGTCTTTTAAATATTCTTCTGATGGTGATGGGTACAATATTTACAATTCTATTCGTCGTTTAACACTCTTCATTACCAATCAACATTTTTTGTCCTTCAAATCATCGTCTTGATCTAGTATGAAATGAATTAGCGGTGTACTTCTCATCAAACTTACACCGAACGATTTTACCCACCTGCACATGAATCAGCATACATCAATGAAGAAATATTGAAATATATTCTTGTCACTTGTCTTTACATAGTGTGATCAATGTATGACTTCTATGCTAAACTTTTAATTGTTAAGTTCTTCTGCATGTAATTCAAATTTCTTTAGAAAGAGTATCAGTCTCTGCCCAACAAGTACTAGAACGTGCTGCAATTTTATAATTTGTTTTATAAACTGTTTAATTCTCATTGTTAAATCTATGTATTCTCCTCGAATCAAATAAATCGTGTTTTAACAACCATCAAGTATTATGTTTTACCGAATCAAGGTCTTGTGTGTGGTTGTGATCGTCTAATACTTGTTCAACGTTCTTATTACACTGCACAAATTTAAATTTATCAAGAATTTATTGTAGAAGGTACGATTATATTCATTGTTACGTCTCTTGGCTTTTATTACACTTTAGATTCAACATAGAAAACACATCATGATCAATCAAGCTTTTTACAGTGGTTTTAGACAGATTATTACAGATATTCCTTTTCAATGATACTTTACTAATCAAAATTAGATAATTCTATGCACCTCTTATTGCCCAAGTATTACCTCGCAACATAATCTAAGCTCATAATTAAGATTTTACTCAACTACCGCCAACGTAATATGTCAATTATGATTCCATAGATTTGCCAGTTGTTAATAAATTCTTCATAAAATACGTTGTTACCTTTAAAATACCAATAACTAACGAAGTGCATCCTCTGATTGTTTTCTGTTGATCTATAACATTGTATTTTGTGCATTGTTATTTCTTTTCTACCAAAGAATGTCTAATAACAACATAAATTATTTCACTTCCGTGTTTTTCCTAACAATCTATATTTTTCTCCATTCGTGTTTTTCACCACTTTGTGATACTAACGAATAAAAACGATTTATTAAGAGTCAAATTTACAAAAAAATTGATAAATCGGCCGTTTTTAATTTATTAAATGCTTCCATCCACTCCCACGTGCCATCATGATTGCTTCTACCACCATTCCTTCGGGCCCAGCCCGTTATCGTCCATCCGTGCCTCGACCACAAAAGGATTATATGATACATGAACAACCTTGCACCTCACGAATTGTCCGTTTTTAAAATAAAAATTGTCATTTTTATATGTCCAACACCAGCACATATGCTTTTCAGGCGAATCCTTCATCACAAAATATTTCTTCTCCGTTCCAGGAAACAACGTTTTCACATGAATCGTATTTACAATTGGATGCATCAAATATATTCCGTTTTCATCTTGCTTGGAGATCGTTGCTTCAACGATTTCGTCCTTGAACAGCTTATACGTAATGAGAATGAATTCAAGATGGACTGTGTAGCAGCCTTCAACCAGTTCTTTGCCGTATATTTTTTTTATTTCTTTCACTCTTATACCGATACCTTCATTGGGTATGATTCTATTAGTGTATTTTTTGTTCGTGGCTGTGTATAAGGATGTTAGGTGATCTTTGCTCGTTGGCAGAATACTGATATTATCTTCTATTAGGATCGTTCGAAACATTTATCTTAACGGGGGGATTACATTCAGTTTCGTTAAATAACTGAGCTCTCAATACTATCCTGTAAAAATGGTCCAAACAACACAATTAAAATGTAAGTGACATTTAAAATTTCCTAATAACGAATGGTAATTCTACGTTTGTTAGTTGGTTTGTTCAATATTATCAAATTCAGTGCCACGATTTTGTTATTTGACATATGACGTTTTAAGAGCATTTTGAAGTGTTGATTTGGTGATTAAGCTATTTAATTTTCTTCATTTCGCGAAAATTGATCATAAATCATGAAATGTCAATCATATTGTGAATTATACCAAATTTTCTACGAGAATTTAATGAGATTAGAGCGTATGTTTGGGTATATGCCATGTCTTTTACGTATAATATTTTTTTAATAAATTTTATTAGTTCTTCTTGTGTACTCTACGTGAAACAACAGATGAACATAAGAATACAGAACAGTTATAATTTATTGTGTGATTAAATACAATATTAAGCTTTAAACTTGTAAAATAGGGAAATGGTTCAAAAATACGTTTATCTACGCTTTTATTTATGTAGATTTGGAATGTTACCAAATGAAATCAAATTTACAGTACATATTGGTCTTTTAACCTTTCTAAGATTTTTCTTTTCATAACGAATGATCGTTAACCTACGAAATCTCGTACCTTTCATACTAATTAAACGTCAAAATATCAAAATTTTTATCAGTTGCTTTTTTTAGACATTCCGGTAAATATCATATGAAAAGCGAATAAAAATCACAGACGAATCGGAATAGGAGTGTTGGTTGTAATTTCAACAAATATAAACTTTAATCTATGATTTAGTGTCCAGGATCTAACACAGGTTCGCGGTTATAACGTGTTATGGTTCAATATAACCTACAAATATTCTTTAGAACATATAAAAGCTTTCTTATTTGCACGTGTGTATGGAGGATTGCAAATAACAACCCATTGTTATGGGATATTACTTCCTTAAAAATACTTGTCGATCAGCTTATCGGTTTCAAAGATAATGTCAAACTTGTTCAAATTTTTTGTTTCTTCTATTTAATATGAGAATTGGCATTCTTACTGTTTGTTACAATTGGAGATTTCAGCCTTTCTACTAAAGATTGTTTTATGATCACAAAAATGACCGAACCATGTTTATCAACATTACCTATTGTTATATTTATTAATCGTTGTACATAAATTGCCGTCTTTTTCACCGCAATAATACTTTAATTTAACCTATTTTTACATCTAGTACTCTCTTATTCCTCTAATGAGCAATATTTTCAGTTTGCTAATCATTCTTTTGCGGCGTATAAATTATAAAAATACACGTAAATAATTCGCAGATAACCTTTAAAGTGCATCCACAAGGAAAACCATTTGAACGGAAATTTTATAAAACATGCTGTGTCTACTGCCATCCTATTTTTACGTAAAGGTCTTTTTTGTGCCACTCTAGTTTAATTTAATCGATTATTGCCGATTAATAAGTCGTTTTATTGACACATTAACGATAAGGTTTCTATGAAAGCGGAGCTTAACTCTGCTGTATTATCCTTAGTATTAATACAATCAGCTTGCCATTTATCTTTTTATTGACATTAAAAATAAAACGTGCAACTGCTAGAAAAATAAAATACATTTTTAGCCTTTTGCTGACCAACAGATTCTTTGTTAATTTTTACAGTTAACGAAGAATTAAATTCTGACATCCTAAAACAAAAAGAAAACACACTTTAATTTTATTATGAGACTAGCTGCG
>JH993966.1:5872-18561 GCA_000316135.1 Trachipleistophora hominis | reverse complement strand
TCGGTCGACAAAGAAAGGATGAAAGAAATCATATCACCAGCTAAACTTTTGATTCAAAGCTTTTAGTTCCACCTACCAATCTAAGATCAATGTTTGCAGTTTATAACAAATTGATTTTGCAAATCCAAAACAGATGGTTCTTTTAACAAGTGCAGATGTAAAAGACAATGAACAGCCAGCCTTTCAGCTTCAACGCATTCAACAGCGATTTACTACGTCTCCCTCCGGAGAAATTCAAGTACCTAATTTCAACTTCCCGCGTTAACCGAGAAGTAATTATAGGTGGTAAAGTCCTAAAGATATCGAATTATAGCTTTTCATATCACTTAGAACTGAGCGAAAGAAGAGAATTGCTGGTCATGAACGCATACAAAACTCTGTTTGGCTACAACATATACACCTTTGAAAAGAACCAGAAACTAAGAAAAATTGGTTGGCTAAAAATGAATATGAAAAAAAATGAATTTGTGCTATATGAGGCAGAAAGAGATACAATAATAATAAAATATGCAAATGTTATGTGTGATCACAAGTTATTCCATGATATAGAAGTTATTTACACCGTGGAAGGAGATTCCGTGTTAGAACGATATCGTAATAATGAAGAGGATAAAATTATAAGACTGGTGAACAAAAAGCCGCGTTATAATAAGGATAGAGACTTGTACACACTTAATTACAATAACTCGTCCATTATGCCGTCTGAAAGGAATTTCCAGCTAACACATCCCAAAATACCAAGTCACATAAATTTAAGCTTTGGTGCCAACTCTGAAAATGATTATAGATTAAACTACACGTTCCCTTGGAATGCTTTGCAGGCATTTGCGATCAGTCTTTCAGCTTTATTATTTGAGAGCTGAATTTATTTAGTTTATTGCTATTCCTATGGTATGCACCGTATAGGCTAGAGATTCCGAATTTATTTCATCATAAACGAAAGGATACATGAGAAATATTCAAATTAAATTAACATTTCATACCATTATTATTCAAAAACATATTCTTGAAGAAACTTCATTCATTTTAATAACACCATCGTTTACATTTTCTGCCAAATCTTCATATTCATATGAAAATAAATTTACAATTAGGTTAAATACGCTCGTTGTTACATGAGAAGACGAGTCTGCCATCAGTAAAATTTGCAAAAACTTTTTTAGATAAATTTTATTAAATTACACATTATTTTTGTTGGGCCGGTACATGTTGCAACATAAGGATTGTTTATTTAAGTGAATAAATAGAGGAGGTTGGCTCCGGGCCAACAATTTTCATTACAACCATTATCCTTCCTTGTTAGCACTAACTAAAAGGTTCTTTCTAAACAACAATTTTATTTTTACAAAACATCCTCGTTTGCTGGGCATTTCGTGATCCTAACGGGTTCTTCATTTAAGATTCAAATCAAAACGTTCCATTGAGTGTAAAAACGAACGTAATACACCATCAAAATTTATCTTTCATTACGAAAAATAAACTATAACCATATCAATCATCGTAAATAGACCCGTTAGTGTTCGCATGCATATTATTTCACCAAAAGAAACATATTCGTTCATTGACGCCTTCTCCTACGTGCTCTCTCGTTTAAATACGCATCAGAAGGGCGGTCCTGATCCCTTCGACCATACCGTGACCATGAATAACCACTTCTTCTATTGTAGTTACGAGTATCATCGTTGTATTCAGGATGCTCCATACGATCACGATCATGCATACGCCCGTCGTACATTTGATCATTGCTGCTTCTTTCTCGATCATCGTGCTCATCTCTTCCTAGCTCATCATCGATTCGTCTTGAGCGGTGACTACTCTCCTGTTTTCTTTGTGAATGTTTCATCTGATTTTGCGCGTTCCACGAGTTGTTACTGCACGGCTCTCTGCCATACTCATTGCATGACAAGTAAGAGCTCCTGTAATTTCCTCTCCTGTGGCTTAGAGATGATGAATCTAAATACTTTTTTCTCTCATTTTCGGTACGATGTGAAGAGGCTCGATGGTTTACTTCATATCCAGAATCACGACAAGAATCATTTCTTGATTCATAACCACGCGGTGATGCATCGTAATATTCTTTCATTCGATCTAAGTAACGGCTTGTGCCGTTCTCTCTCCATTCATCTTTCCTGTGCATGTAAGACACGTTACGAGACGTATCTCTTTCAATACGCTCTTCATTCCATCCGGATGCCTGGCGGTCTATTCCTCTATCATCACCATTTCTGTGATACTCTCTGTTAATACTATCCGTTCTATCATCGTATTGAAATGATGCATCGTAATGATAGTCGGCATTTCTGCCTCTTTCGTAGTTATTTTCACAAATTCTTTTCTTGTCACACACAATTTCACCCGGTTCAATTTCCTTTTCCATGTATTCCCCGTAATTCTTCGGCACATTTTTCTGGTCACAGTATCGCGATTGATATGCGCTTGATGACTCAGATGTTTTTCTCATATCGTTCTGCTCTGTTATTCGTGATATATCCGTGCCTTCCTCCTTTTCTTGAACTGCCACGCCTGTTTGTTTTGCATCTTCAGCGGGAAGTGTTGGCTGTTTACGCATTTCATCGTTTCTCGTCGTTTCCTTTTCTTCATTTTCTGCCGTTTTCAATCGTTCCACATCATTTACTGGTATTGATCCATTCTTCACCTCTTTATTATCCGAAACCGCTATAACATCACCAAGCATGCACCTTCTAACCTTAACCTGACTAATTAGGCTTTCTACCATGACATTCAAGTCCTCCCTGGTGCTTTTAATACTTAGCAAAGAATTTTCAATCCATCCAAGATCTGTTAAATTGCTCAAAAAGCAATTTGTAAATAAAATGAAGTTTTTTGCATCAAAAAATCGTTCAAAGACCTTCCCTCTGAAACTTTCGATGTATTTTATGACATCTGGCCCAAATTTAACGTGTTTAATCTCGAGCGGGGTAAGCCGGCCATAGTTTAAAGGATTACCCGTGCTCATAGTCATAATTTCCTCAAAGTTGATCGACATGTCTCTCTGTTTCCTGTTATTTTCTTCAATCAGTTCGTAATACAAATCAACAAGCGCAATTTTCTGTTTGAGCCTTACACCGCTCATCCTAAAAATGCAGTTCCTGAAATTTTGAAGTAGTTTGTACTCAAAATCAGATCTTTTGTTTAAATACGCCCGTAATACGCCGATTATTCCGTAGCGTTTTCTTTGGAGACATCGCTCCAAGTATGTCCGTAACATGTTCAATAGAATGCTTTTCGACGGATTTTTGAATTCAAGAACGTCGATGAACTTTGCCGCCTTTCTCATTTTAATCGCATTTTTTCTTTCCAGTTCAGCTCTCTCGTTCGTATCAGCGGGCATCGTCCCACTATTCGCTTCTACGATGTAAACGAAGAGTTCGCATTCAAAAATGAACCTGTTCAGCCCGTCTTGCGTGCATACAAGATCGGCATACATGCACAACATGTGCTCCCACGATTCTGTAACTATTTGTCTCATTACGGTCCGTCGTGATTTAGTGTTCTGCTTGCTCAGCTCATTTGCAATAAATTCTACGTTCGATTTAACGAGTCTGCACAGCATTTTCTTTGTTTCGCTGGCCACCTCCTCATCCAACTCCAATGAAAGAACCTCCTTCACTCTAAATTCATTTGATGTCATTCCTTCAGTCGACATAAAAAACGAATACACCTCTTCATACTGTTTTATCACATCGTTATTCTTTAAATGTTCCTCTTTTTTTGCTATATCAATATAATCTTTAATTTCAGCAATCTTTGTTAAATTAATTTCCTTTTCGTATTTAGTGTACAGATGAAGCAGATTTGGACCGATGCTTCCTATGAGGCTGTTGTTCAGGTATTCTATCACCCATTCTTTGTTTTCTTTCTTTTCACATTCCGTTACGTACAATTCACAAATTTCTTTGCCGATGTTATTGTAAAACAGCACAATTTTCCTTGCCAAATCCAAATTACAAAAGATCATGTGCCTTAAAATATCATCCTTGTTCTTGTTTTGCACGTACAGCATCACCGATAACTTTTCGTCGTAAAGGTTCAAAACATTTCTGATTCCATTGCTGCCGGCCCTCGGCAACAGAAAATGGAATAATTTGTGCCAATTCGTATTTTTGTTCAATTTTAACCCGTTGATGTTGATCGCGTCTTTCTCCATGTAGACGAACGATGCAAAATGTTTTGTCTCAATCAAAACGCTTATAACAATTAAAGGATCTGCTATATCGATCATAAACAGTTTCTTTCCCTGTTTTTTTCTGCTGTTTCCGTACCAAGATTTGATAAATGCCGCTTTTTTTCGAGACGTTCTCGATTTTCGTGATGTTGTGTTCAGATTTGATTGTTCAATCGGGCAATTCCCTCTTGATAGCCCATCACTGTCCAATTTCTTTGTTTGGGCAGCAAATTCTTCTATCCCACCATTTTCAATACTCGGTGCAATATTATTATCCTTTTTGTCGCCATTCATCCAACCATCCCGTACTTCTCTTAGCTCTCTAAGCAACGAGTAGAATAGGGCGTAGTCCAAAGAGTTTCTCTCAATCAGACACTTTCGTTTCTGTATAAAAAAATTTTTGGCGTTTATCTTCGCGTATTTGCCCTTTATCTCTGGTCCAAACATATTATTGAGTTCTAAAATTGGCGTAGGCAAGTATAAATAACACTCATTATCTTTACCTTCCAACTTTATTTTTGATTCCTCCGCTTTCAACGCGTATTTTATCAGCTCGTTTTTCTTCATCACAGGGCCTATTACAATTTTTATTTTTGTCTGTGAAAAATAGCTCAACTATATCTTCACATATTGGTGTGGATAGGAAATTATTTCTTGATTTACTTACAATTTAAATGTTTAGCTGTGCAAAATATGAAATTCTTTTATTACTTGCTGAATGAAAGTAAAGTTTAATTTGTATTGTATCCAAGTTTGTTTCCTTTATAAAACATTCATTTACGGGAAATACAAATTATGAGATTTAATTTAAAACTTGGGCTGAAATATTAAATTAGTAGAAGCTGTACACGTACAGCTGCGTTTATTCACAAATATTTAAGTGTGAGAGCTGTAAAAATATACGATGTATTCCCGGCATGTCATTAAAATGTTTTGTGAGGTATTTATGAGAATTGGTACTCAACCGATATTTTATATTTTTTCTATCCCTTTTTCGCTCTCAGTAAAAAGTTCGATGCTCCGACAAATTTACGAGATATTCACACAGAAGAACAACATCTTGCTCTCATCGGCGCAGATGAAAATGTTAAATGAAAGGAAATATACGATAGAAAAATACAAGAAAATAGCAGACGAATACCTCAGACACTTTCATAACGGTGTTGCTACGAACGAAAATCTCAATTTTGTAATTGAGCGAATAGAAAAGTCCCTAACATGCGATATTTTTAGGCTCAAAGGCTTTGAAAAGGAGTTCAGCAACGATTTGGAAAGGTACTACTTCCTGCAATCTATGACAAAGGGTGATGATATGATTATATTTGGAATGTACTACAGGAATAAGTTCGATGAGAATGTTGTAGAAGATGATGAATCGGTGGTTAAAGTGAGATTTAATATTGATGAAGATCTTTTTATATTTGATGGCATGTTTTTTGGTGCCGCTGGCAGCAACGAGAACGGAGAGTTCGAGATAAAACGAATTTATTTGCCAGAAATAACTGTAGGATCGATTGAACGATGGGATCTAATGCAGAAAAACGTTACAATTGCATTCTTTAGCAATATGAAATTGGAAAACGAAACTTTAGACCGTATAAAAGCGGTTGAGTGCGATATTCTCGTACTCACAGGTAAATTCAACGTAAAAAACATTTCTAGCGCTGTTACAAGATTCGCAAACACATGTAAAAATGATATTATAGTGATGCTGGACAGGCATGAGCCTGTCAAGACAATTCTTCCGGTAAACTTTGACATCAAAGACAAACCTTCAAACTTGCATCCTACTACCAATCCATCACGCATACAACTACACAACATGGATATTATGGTGGTTAAGGATGAGATTTGCGCAAAGAAAGTGCAGGGCACCTTTTTTAAGGAAAATTATTACGAATCGTTTACTAGAACGTTTCTCTCGCAGTATACGTACAATTTTGATATTGGATTCAAGGAAATGCCACGTTTAATATTCGTTGGGCAGAATACACGGGCATTTGTTGTTGAATGTGATGGTGTAATTTTGGCCAGCTGTGGCGGTGATGACAATGCATACATAGAATATTGTACGGCGAGTGGTACTGCAGCGATAAAATATTTGGTTGATTAGTTTTCATGGCTATTACGCGATTTCTTTGTTATACGAGGTACGAAACGTGGCAGTTTGAGGTATAACGGTGTTCAATAACAGTGTTCGTTCCTTCAGACAGAAGATCTGAGCTATGAATCGTAAGAACAGCCGTAATAAAGCCGGTTCAACGTATAATATACGTTTATTAGTGTGTAAGCGCCATAAATTACTGATCATCTGTTAATATTACCATCCTTGTTCATTGAACTACTTTTAAACATCAAATTTTAAAACATATCCTGCACTTGTTTTACAATTTGATCATTTCATTAAAAATTCATCAATTCGGTTCTGTCGAACCACCCATGTCCGGTCATTCATCAGATCATGTCAAGAAGAGGAACAGGGCCAAGAAAAGTGACACCAGCGTAAACAAGCCGGCAAGCAGCGTTATGACAGAATACACACAAACAGAGGCTATCTTTAGCGGCAATTTTGATTTTCTCATATTTAAGATGTTAAATATACTCACAGCAAACGATAAGCCCGTTCTTTTCATCATTCCACCGCTTATCCTGGTTCTCTTAAATTTCTACTTTGACTACTTTAATCCTATGCACCTGTCATTCACCGTGTTCTTTCTTTATCAGTACCTGTGCGGCAACTCGTTTTATACCTTTGTTACGAACGCGCTCGTATATTTCTTGGTTGTTGGTATCGCTACGTTCTTCTACCTCAAAAAATAAATGACGAACTGCACGGCGATAAGTCTACGGTATTATTTATCACTGCATTGTGTTTAACGTTAAATAAAGCAACACGAATAACTCACTTGTTTTTCTCATCTGTATGACGTATTTTAAAATTTTTAAATGTGATAGATTAATTCGATAGTACGGTCTACCAACGTATAATAATTATAAAATAAAGAATTCTTAGTGTTTATTTCATATTCAGATCAAGAATATCATAAAAAAGGTAATATAGCAGTGTAGGTGTTATTTAAGTAATTAGTAAAATTAATGATTTCAGTCTCAAACGTCAGGCGATAAAATAATTATAATCGTATTTAATATGTTTATATCGTATGTATGTTCAAGTAATACCATCTTTAGTTCTAATGCGTTTCTTTTACGTCCTTACCTATTCAGGGAACCAACCAGAGCCGATCCTCTGTGTGATATAGCCCTGGCCCGGGAATGAATGTGTGGCTGCAGAATAATAAATTGAAAGAAAGTAGAAAATAAGTGTTGAAAGGAAATTTTAATTAAAGATGTTTCCTCAAAAAAATATAAAATAAAAACGTTCTTTTTCTTGAAGGATCGTTAATTAATTCCTCCTGTACGTTTTTTTATAAAAAGGGCCTTTAATTCGTTTTAACCACATCATAACACGCAAACGTTCCTTACGTAAATTTAAAGGATCTTTATTTAAAGGATCTTTCCTGGTGATCTCAAGATGATAAATAAGAATTACCATCTGTTGAATGAACTTTAACTCACAGAAAGAACAGGCAAAGATGCACGTGTTTAAATCAAAAACACGTAGTAATACGGCAAATGTTCTCTATTTAGGATAGAAAACGCGTACTTAACATTTTTATAGGTTTATTTACTGTATGCTACGGTTTGTTTGCGAATTCTTTTATCTCGTAATTTTTTTTTGTTCGTCCTTGTACCGGTAATCAAAGAAAAGCTCTTCGTTCCTTCTGATCGTCTTTTGTGCGTAGAATCCGATTCTTTTACGTCCGGCAACCTGCACCGTTTTGGCTATCAGGTTTGCCTTCTTGCTGTGGTTGATGAACCGTGCCTTATTGGCTATCTTGGTTGCATCTATCGTTTCTTTTGTACAGTCTGATAGGTTGGAGAGATCAAAAAGATACGAAAGTTTCCTCTTCTCGTAAAAGAGGCCGCGCCGCTCTGCCTCCTCGTTCGTGATTATTTCGCCCACGTACTCGATCACAAAATCATCTTTGGAGAGGTCATCAACTGTAAATAGGCCGTATCCATCAACGGTGCTTGGTGCGACGTATGTGGGCCGCTCTTTCATGTTCTGTAAATCGTTGTTCATACAACGTGTGCATTTGCACTCATCGGTGCACTCTCTCGAATATTTCCTGCACGGGCACGATTTGCCGCATTTCCTGCATTTGCAGCCTGTAAAGACGAGATCGCATTTTACACAGAAACACGATTCCTCACAAAATATTTTGTTTGTATAGCACGTGCAATTTTTGTTCTTCTGGCACGAACCAGGATGATCGCACGGGCTGTGCAATTCAAAGTATTTTATGTTGTAGTTGGACGGTGCAGCGGTCGTTTTTTCCTTGTAGGTTAATTTTCTTTGGTTGATTTTATTTTTCTCTGAGAGTAGGAAAATGCTTTTGCAGCTTAAATTGAGAGAACTAAAGAAATTGAAGGCTCTCGTAAGTTCGCAGCAATTAAAATTAAAATTTTTACGTATTTTCTGGTAGACGTACAGGTACTTGTTTGTTAGTACTGGAGTATCGTTCTGAGCATTTTTTATCGCTTCCGGTGTAGCTATGCTTTGATAACACTCGTCTGAACATTTTGATGGCGGTTCCTCATTGGCACTCCTCGGCATTCTTTTCGTATACGCACCATGAACGTTGCAATCAAAAATCAGACATACATTGCAGAAATACGCGTTGAACGAGTCCTGGTCGATGTACAAGGGCCTCGCATTTCTATCAAAGTCTTTTTCCCATTTCTCCAACAACTTTATAACGCGTGTTTTCAAATGCTGCGCTACGTTCTGCAGCGTAATGTATTCTCTTGTATCCTTTACTTCGTTAATCTTTCCATCCGCAATGTTGCATTTCAACCTGTAAAGCGTTGCATCGCTGAACTTTGAAAACACCTTCTTGAGCGCCATGTTTTTGATGGCCTCTTCCTGTGTTAAAGGCTTCTCGGTGAGTAACGTGTCATCATAATTAGTGATCGTTGTGTAATTCTCCTCGCTGTTGATGAAGGGAACAAATCTTAATACGGGGTCATCGGTGCCGCTTATATTTATTCGGCTGCTTACGAAATACCGATAGGGTGGCTGCGGTTCTATCTGTGGAATGACGACCTTCATAAATTTCTGGTTGCTGAATTCTTCAAGATGGACAGGTCCTTTCTCAACAAACACTTCGTTTTTTTTAGGATGGACGAAACGATCTTTTCGTATTCCTCCGTGGTCTTTTTCAGAATCGTATCCATGGGCAATTAAAAGCAACTTTTCTAAAATTTAGTGGCCTATCAGACAGGCCTAAGAAAATATTTGCAAAAATTCACTTTGTGTTGACACCAAAAACAAATTATTCATGAGCAAAAGGCTGTTCATCCCATGATAATTTAAATAAATCTCTTCCGGTTCAAAAAATATGCCGTGATAATATTATACTGTATATCAACCACGGGTTACCTACGAATTATAGCAATTTTATTTCAATATCTGTGCATTTTAAAACCTTTTCAACCTGTTAAACGAAAGGGTTCACATGCAAATGTAAGTTCTAAGAATTTACTAAAGCCGGGATAAACTTTATAGTAGGACAATTAGCCTGAATTGATTCAAGTCAGAGATCTGAATAGAGTGATCGCGTAATGCACCACGTAAATATAAAACTATTGTTTCTGTAGAAAAGGTGTTTTATCAGTTCTCTTATGGTTAATATCTCTTGTTTTATTAATGGCTAAACGTTCATTTAGAATGTTTCGTGTTATAGACATGTTAAAAAGATTGAAGGTGATAATTTATTAGAGATATGATTATAAGTTAAATTACAATTTCGTAGAGTAATAGTAAAGAAACACCCGGTAATTTATTTAGTTAAAGTCATACAATCTGTTTATAATGTTAATACTTGTAGTAATCCAGTTCAACCGGGAACTTAGATTATTAAATGATATTAAAATGCTATTCTTGTCTTGAATAGAATATCCGTTGTAAATTTATTAGTGCTACCGTTAATTTATCACCTGTTCAAAATTTAATTGGTTCTATGTTTATCTGCAGATTAAACACAATATCATCGTTTTAACGCGTTTCTGTTCGTTAGTTCCCTTTAGTACGTTAATCGAGAATGTAAATTGTTGTTTTACCTATTCCTACATCCACCAATCTTAGTGGTTTGTTCAGTGGACCACTTACACCTTTCAATCACACGGGCATGTTCTCCCTGCCCCTTTCTCCGCCTCATAAATAACCCTACAAACAAATTTAGCCCATGATCTTCAACTTTTTTAGACAAAACGACTACGACCTGTCCCTAAAATGGCGCCTTATACCAACAAAGTACCCGCCGAACAGTCCGAACAATTTTGGCGGAAAAGCGCTGCTGCCACAGCGTGTAATTGAAGACCTGGTAAATCTGCAAATACCGGCGCCTTACACGTTTGAAATATCGCATAGCAACCGATTATACGTCTCGCATACCGGTGTTTTAGAATTTACTGCAAGAGGCGAGGAGATTGTCGTGCCAGAGTGGCTGTACCAGCAGTTGGAAATGGACCAGTGCGGCCTCGTTACCGTAACTTATAAGCAGTTGATGCCCGGTCGTTCCATCAAGCTGCTTCCCCATACCACCGATTTTTTAGAAATTGAGTCGCCGAAACGAGAACTTGAAAAGTGCCTGGTGAATTACCAAGTTTTGACATGTGGCGATGAGATTGTGTGCTCGTTTGATGAGTATGGCGCCATGAGATTTACGGTTAACCAGATAGAGCCGGATGATGATGCTATTTATATCGTTGACACGGACCTGATAGTCGAGTTTTTGCCACCGATAGGATACGAAGAAAAACTGGAGAATGAGAAGAGTGTGATGAGGTTTGTAGAGTTTGAGGATGTGGAGAACGATGACGTAAAGTGTGTGAGAATGAAGGAAAGGAGGAATATGTTTTGATTTTAAATAAACACTAGGCCGAATAGCTGTGTGGTGTACAAGTTTTAACGATTTGGTTGTTGAAGGTAGTGAGCGAAAAGTTGGCAACTAAAAGAATTTTAATGGAAAACAGCACGAACATTCCGTTGCATCAGATCGATGAGGCATCTTCTTGTTCGTTTACCGATTTACTCGCCATTTCTAAAATATTCTTGCCATAGATTCACCACTAAAAAATAAACTCTGCCTGATCGGATCTGTGTGCTAATAATCATATAGCCGATAGACTGAACACTCTCAATGTCCTCTTCCATGCCATACGTAGTCCATATGTTTATTTTCGGCTCTCGTATTTGATTATTTTGTTCTTCTGATTTTCATATTCCCGTACTAACTGCTTATTCCTTGACGAGTCTTCAAGAGCTTCGATGATATTCTTGAAATCAAATAAATTATTATTCAACTGGTTAAAGCACGTGACAAACACTCTGATGTTATCCGTTGTACACACAAATATTTTCAGGTAACTTTCTATGACATCTATCAGTGGTGGTTTTGGCCAGTCCTCTTCAAGAAATAGCCTTATTTCGCCTATCTCTTCGATAAGTAGCTCAGCTAGTCTAGGCTCCATCTTAAACTTAACCATTTTACTGAAGAGAAGCGAGAATAGCGTTTCAAACAGGAAATGAAAGATGCTTTCGTTAAATTCTATCCTGTCCAGTACTAGTACCTCCTTTTTCAGCATTTCTATAAACTCGTTCGAAAACGTGTACTTCTTTTTCACGCTTCGTCTAAAAATAACCTTAAGAATGCTTTCTATCCCAGTGGTAACCTTTTTCTCCAGTTTTCTTACGTATGCACTGACATTGTTGCTGGTACATCCCCATTTCCTTGTGTTTTCCGTCAGATCCAGAAAAGTAGTTTCCACGAAATAAAGAGTGTTGAGCATCACAAGCAGGTCTTTGTAGTTGTATGTTACAGACACGCTTGCTAGAAGTGCACATAATACGTTGTTCGCCTCGTACATGAACAGCTCGTGCACGCTTGCACTTTCGAAGTGCCGAATTACTACCAGAACGTTTCCCAGCTCTCTGAAAAACTGAACAAAAGAGGAGATTAAGTTCATCTCTACACATTTCTGGTTTAGCGTAATTTTCTTGACCGGCAGAAAGAGGTCGTTGATGAGCAGGCCTATGTTTGGGAGAAGTAAATGCGATAGCATTTTCCGATGTTTACAAAAGCCTGACACAACGACTCGTTCAGGATCGTAGAGAACGATGAAGTTTGTTTTTATGTTTGGCTTAGATGTAAGGACCTTATCTCTGTCAAAAAGAATTAACTGAGTAGAGGTCTGTGAAGTATCAGCCAATACGATTCCCGTACAGGGCTGTTCATTCGTGTCATTTTGGCCGGGTGCTACGCCTGTTTTACGGTCATCAATGAGATTAGTTTTTGCATCTCGGAATTTATCAGCATTCTCATCCAATGAGTTGCACAAATTGTCCTTGTTTTCAAGATTTTTCGCGTTGCCTGCTTTA